>CAKNYM010051881.1:92119-117407 GCA_932195095.1 Andricus curvator | reverse complement strand
TATATATATATATATATATAAAATTAAAAAAAAAAGTTAAACAACCAACGCAGGGTCCCACTAAGAGCAACTGCCATCCGACAAAATGTCAATAGCCCCCAGTAGCACCGCGGTAAATCACACCTATGTCCACGTCTCACAACCGTGAGTTGGGTGGTCACAGGCAACGACGAAATTACAATAACAGGCCGGCGAAACCGTCGTGTGTCTTGAGGACACGAAGCGACCCAAGGATGACAGCTTTCTGCATCCATCTCGCAAGTGCCTTGGAATATTTTTGGCACGCGGGTATTGCTTTAAGGTTACGAACCAGTGATAGTTTCGCACCTCCGAGAGCACCTATCACAAGGACAATTACTTGTACCGAATATTTTGGGTACAGTCGTTGTAGCTCTCTTTTAAGGTCTTGATACCTCTCCTCTTTTTCTTTCTCCTTTGCAGTGATGTTGTATTCGGACGGAGCCGAGAATTCGATCACGAATATAGTTCGTTTCTCGAAGTCTTGGAGAACAATGTCAGGCCTCGAGTGCGCAACGGAGACTGCTGCCCAAAAATCGTAGTTCCAGAAAATTTGGCACTTCTCGTTTCGGACAATCGACTCTATCTCTTTTGGAGCGTTCGGCAGGGCAGGGTCGCGGCCAATATATATATATATATATATATATATCTCTATATTTTTTTAGGAAGTTTATGACGTACTTCAGACCAAAGAAAGGAGATTCGTTGTTAGATCCTTTATTCCATTACAGCTGCCAACGTTTCGAAAACCGATGTTTTTCCTCATCAGGACAATATTAAAATTTCTGTTAAATTTCGAAGTTCATCAACATCTTAATATTCTTCTTTATAGGCTTCTCTTTCTCACCCTTCTTCACTTTAAATTCTTCATTTCTAGTTGTGATTTTGTTTACATGATATTATTGTTATTAAAAATTGTTTAAAATTGTAAATTCAAGATTGCTAAACTAATAATTTAGTTAATTTAGTTGTAAATAAATCGGAGACATCACAACCATTATGCACCATTTTTACAAAGAGTCTTTTTTAACCAAATAGTTGAATTTTCTACCAAAATAATAAAATTTGTTATTCAAAAAGAAAAAAGTTTAACGAAACAGTTGAGTTTTTCAGCAAAACACAAATATTTCACAAAATACATGAATGAAATTGAATTTTCAACCGAAAGATTGACAGAAAAAAATTATTAGGTTTGTAAAGTTTAAATGAAATTATTGTTAAAGTTGAAAAAAATCGGAAATAAATGAGAAACTTTGAAATATTTTCAATCATAGCTGCGTAATTTTCAACGTGATAAAATAAACAATCTATTGTTAAAAATGTGCTTTTTCTACTTTCAAGCAAAACAGAAAATTATAAATCAAATTAAACTAACCAAAAAACGGTTCAGCAGCTTTTTTTCATTCAGCAGAGTAGAGCAAGTTTAAATGCCTATTTTTTGTTCAATAGAATAACAATTCCAGGACCATGAGCAAAATTCAAGGACTTTTGCAGGTTTTTCCAAGTAAAAAATAAATCAAGGACTTTCCCATGTTATCAAGAATTTCTGGGACCTAGACACCCTGATTAATATTTTGTATTTAATGACAATCGCTGCTTCCAAACATAATTATTGTTTATATAAGCACTTTTGCTTCCTCATAGGGGAAGCTTTGTAATGGTAACATTTTCCAAAATTTTTAAATTCATTTAATTAAACCTTCCTCAATTTAAAAATGTCTAATACAATGTTCTAAGTAATTGTCCGGATGTGTGTGTGTGGATATGTATGTGTGTGTGAGTGGATATGTATGTGTGTGTGTGGATATGTGTGGATGTCACACTTTTTTGTGAACGCGATAACTTGAAAACGGTTGCAGATAAATTAATGAAATTTGGAGGGCTTATTTTCACCACACACATATCTTGAACCTGGCCGAAGGCTTTCTAAAAATATTTATTGTATTTTTCTTTAGCACTCAATAATATTTTAAAAATCGGTTTTTTATGGTAAAACTTTTTTTATTAGCATAATTCAAAGTTGATGCGAGAATATAAAATGTAAAAAGTTATGTTAACTTATATATATTTTTTTAATCGATTTTTATATTAAAAATTTTCTTATTCTCATAATTTAAATTTGATGCGAGAATAGGAAAGTTCTGTTGATTCAAGACGAATCGATTCACCTATAACATTGATACATTTGATTGAAGAGTAAGGAAGCTATAGTAATGCATAATATTTGAAAGCACGGTTTTTTATAGTAAAACTTTTGAAATTTAAGAATTTTAATTTAGATTAAAATCAAATTCAAAATCCCATTTAACGCCCAATAATCAAGTTAATGTATAGAATTGCTGAAAATAAAACAAGAATTCAACGATCAAATTAGGACAAATTTGTGCAAAGAAACAAATTTTTTTGTTTTTAGGAATTGCAATAGGAGCATTTTGTGGTGTTTGTCCAAATTTGATCGTTGAATTCTTGTTTCATTGTCAGGAACTCTATACATTAGTAAAAATTTTTTCACTAAGATAATTCAAAATTGATGCAAGAACTGAAAAGATTCCTTGATTCGAGGCAAATCGATTGATCTATTATTAATACACTTTATTGGAGATTAAGGAAGTTATGCTCAGTTATAATATTTGAATCATCTGTTTCAAACAAAAAAACTTTTTTCATCGACAAATTCAAAGTTGACGCATGAATAGAAAAGACTTTTTGATCATAAATTTTCAAATAAAATAATTCTGACAATTTTTGTAAAGAAATCATAAAGCTCGGAAAGGCATAGGGTGAGACAGAACTTTTCCCTTTCCTTTTCCAGCTCGAAAAATTATCATTTCAAATACAAAATTTGATTTGTCTGATTTGTCTTTCTATTTAAATCTTTTTGTATTATTTTGTAATTTTGTATTTTTTGTACATTTCTATTTTTAAATTGATCAAAATGAAGACTTTGGTTTGTCGACAATTGAAAAAAATAACTAATGCTTCCTCTATGAGGAAGCAAATACATTTGCTAATGGGAAGCAAAGTGCTCGTGAAATGAGCACCATATAATGATAAGTACAAACAAAGTGGAAACACTCGAGATCAAATTCACAGCTAGTTTATTTGTATTGTTGTTATTTTCAGTTTTCATTTATATTAAAATTTTTAACATTAATTGCAAGTATAATTTTTTCATATCATTTTTACTCACTTTCCATTATTGTTCATTTTTCACTTTGGTTCAGTTTTTAATTATTTCCATTTTTATTATCACTGTTCACTATTCACTATTCAATTTTAGATTTCTTTTATTTCACCACACATCCTTATTTTATATAATGCTAATAACTACAGATAATGAGTGCCAATATGAATCTCTCTAATTTCGAATACTCTTTAATAATGAAACGTGTTCTGCACGTGATTCGAAATCCTACTAAATGTCATCACACCTCTGGAATCCAGGACCCTGAAATTTTCGCTAGATTCTCATGGAGGGGAGATCATTAGCCGATTCTAAGGAGTATATAAAATCTCTAAACAGGTCAGCTAATCAGTCTTTCGCTTCTTCTAATTTTGGTGAACACTGCCTTTTCGTCAATCCAACGCAAAAACTTCCTCAATCTGCTCAATCATCATGAAAATGGTACGTGTATGTGCAAAAAAATTATGTAACCAAACATCTTAAATTTTTTTTAATTACTTGAAAAAAATGTGCCAAGTGAAGATCGAATGACAATAGTGACTGAAAAATATATGAAAAATTATAAATGAATACATCAAAACATTGAACTTTCAACAAAAAATTTAACATATTCTTCTCCTTTTAATCTTCATTTATTTTTCTGATTTCAATTTTCGTTTGTAATTGTAGATTCCTCTTACCGAGATGAAAGGGTTCATGTCCGTCCTAAATTAGAAAATTTAGGATGCAGAGCCGTGACTAGCTTTTTTTTTGCGCTCGATGCGAATCAGTGTTGGATAGTAACTTATCACAAGTAACTAAGTTATTGAGAAGTTACGTTATTTGTTACTTTTAGGGTAACTTCGTTACTGTTTTAAAACGTAACTTGGTTACCATTCTTGCAGTAACTTGGAACCTTAATTTTAGTTACTTTAAAGTTACTTTGTGTTTTTGTATATTATCTCCTATTAAGAGAGGGTTAAATTAATCTCTTATGGTTCAGAATTAAGCTATTTTGTTCAAAATTGATCTATTCTGGTGATATTCAACTGTGATTGATTTCAAATTGAAATCTTTTTTGGTTGAAGTAATATCAACTATAATATTTTTCGTTGAGAATTCATCTATTTTGGTTCAAAATTTAACTCCTTAGTTCAAAATTCATATATTTTGGTAGAAAGTTCAACTATTTGCTTGAAAAGTAACTTTTTTGTTGAAAATTCATATTTTCGATCCGAAAATGAAACTGTTTTTGTACAAAATTCGTCTTTTTGGTTTTGAAAATTCAACATTTGTTTTCTTTCTTGGTCCAAAATTTGGATTTTTCGTTTCAAAATTTATCTCCTTTGATGAAAGAATCTCATCTTCTTTGGTTGAAAATTAAACTATTTTGGTAGAAAATGAATCTGATTTGGTTGAAGATTCAGCTATTTTGTTGAAAAGTGTTGTTTTTGGTTTGAAAATTCAACTCTTTTGGTAAACAAATTTCTGTAGAGGATTCAGATATTTTCTTAAAAATTCGTATTTTCTGGTTGAAAATGTAACTACTTGGTTGAGTTGCACTACTTTGTGAAAAATTCAGTAGTTTGGTAGAAGATTCATAATTGCAATTAAAAATATATCTCTTTGGTTGAAAATTCAACTACATATTTTGTGAGAAATTTGTGTTGTTGTAAAAAATTCAAATATTGTGGTAGAAAATTCAGCTGTTTGGATAAAAATTAACTTTTTTGTTAGAAATTTAACTCTTTTGTTGAAAATTTGTCTTTTTGGTTTGAAAATGGTAGAAAATTCAACTATACTTCGTTGAAAATTAACTTTTTTGTTGAAAATTAATGTTTTTGGTATAGAAATTCAACTATTTGGTTGAAAAATCATCCTTTTGGCTCGAAAATTCAACTCTTTTGTTCAGATTTATAATTTTTCATTTTAAATGTAAAGTTAAATGTTGCTGAATATTAAAAAATTTTATTTTTTTCAACTAAAAACTTTCGCATTCAGTGGATTAAAAACGGAATATTTTAGATTGAAAGAATATTTGAATGCGATTTGAAACTGAATAAAAGCATTTAATTTTGAATCTATTAATTATAAGTTGTTTCAAAATTTAAAATAGTTCATTGTTTAACGTTCAAATATGTAAATTTGTTTAATTTTGAACAGTTTAGGAATCTTTTTGTAAAAAGAATTATTGTTCAATTTTAAACACTTTTAATTTTTTATTATTTAGTTCTTAGAAACAGATTTTTAAGATTCTTTATATTGAAAATGTAGGCTTAAAAATAAAGACCTACAACGAAAAATTAATCATGCAAAGTATTTTAGAATTACGGATTGTAAACTGAATTATTTCATAATTTAAAAAGTTAACAATTTAAATAACACTGAAAAAAGTTAAAATCGAACTTATTTTAAACTGCGCTACATCACTTGATATGTTTGTGATATTTGAAATGACTGGATAGATTTTTGTTAAAAAAATTTGCAAAAATTCCCGGTCCAGCGGCTACCTTGATAATCCCACAAAATTCTTTGAAATCTTATTGCATTCCTCGGACTTTTTTAAAATACCCTGTATTCTTTGAAATCTTTTCGATATTTTCAAAATTTTTTTAGGTCCCTCAAATTTTTTTTCTATTTTATTCACTCCTCAAAGTTCTTGAGACATTCTTCAAAATTCCCTAAAATCGCTTGAAGTCTTCTCAATCCTTTGATATCTTTGATCCTACCCTTTTTGAATCCATTGCAATTTTTGAAATCTTGAAATTTCTCGGAATCTTGTTATATATCCTGAAATTTTTTTAATTCTTTGAAATATATTGAGTTCGTTAAATCCTGAAAGTCCTTGGAGATCCTATGAAAATTATCTTGAAGTTCGTAATATCTTTGAAAATGTCTTCAAAACTTTCGAAAACTTTAAAAGCTTTTGAAATCTTCAAAATTATGAAACTTTTTGAAATTTTGATTTTTGAAATGGCGGATATGTTCTTTTAAAAGCAAAGTGAAAAAAATAGTTGCATTACGAGCAATTTGCTAAAATAGTAGAATGAGTGTCATTTTGTCAAAATAGTAGTAAAATAATTGCATCATTAAAAAAAGTGTCCAAAAGTGTCAATAGTGTCGTGAGTCCGAGGCTTGGAATGGTAATACTTGTATTACCATTTTCAAAATTTCTACATTCCTTGAACCCTCGAGATCTCTAGATGTCGGCAATGTTGTTACATACCTCTTACCGGCATTGAGCAACATCCAGAGCATTCAAGGGTTTGTGTCCGTACTAAATCCATAAATTTTCTAGTTTAGCACGGACACGAGACCTCTAATGTCGGTACATATCAAGAATTGAAACTAGAAAAATTATTATTCATCACAAATTAGATTTATTGAGAAAACAATTTTATTTCAGATCATCGCTTTTGCTGCCCTCGTGGCTCTGGCTGTTGCTGCCCCAGCTAGGGAAAAAAAAGAAGAAAATGTTGTTGTTGTGAAGGAACTTTTGCACGACAATGTTGGATTGGATAGCTATCAGTACAATTATGGTTTATCCGATGGACAAAAAAGGGAAGAATCTGCAGAATTGCGTATTATTGACGATAAACATTCTGCTCTTGTCGTTAAAGGAAGTTACTCGTGGGTTGACCCGGTAAGCAAACAGGAATACACCGTCAACTACATCGCTGACGAAAATGGATACCGTCCCGTAGGATCCCACATTCCCTGAGCCTAAATTAATGGATTACTGTATTAATAAAAAAGAAAAATCAATTTTTGTGACTTATATTATTTTTACAACACCTCTTTATTCATATTTAGGGGAACGAACGCGAATGCGGTGCACATAAGGAAAATGCACGATTAAAATTCAAATATAAAGTAAAATATTGCAATAAAAAATATTTTTTAGGCCAATATCTTACCAATGCTCTCTGCATGGAGATAATTTAATTGAAGTTCATTAAAACAGTTAATTAATGTGTTTTCCAAACGGTGCATCTGCGCCAAGTTGTCCTACCACTGATATATATAATACACTGGATGCAGGATTCAATGGAAAACGCGTGTGCCAACTTGAAGGCTTCGGAGCCGCCATTTTTTAGGGATGTTTTGGTTCGGAGCTATTCGGGACAGATCGGGATATGCGGGAGATTCAAATGTAGTATGGAAGATAGCTCAAAAATATTAATAAAAATCATGTAAAATTCAGTTTATTGTCAATGAGTGAATCGACTAAAACTGAAAACTAAATAAAACTTAATAGAAAGTAATTACATAAATAAAAATAATCGAACAGTACAAAAAAAGGAAAGTAGATGGGATTTTAAATTGGTGGAATACACATTTTGTAAACACGTGGTTTAGAATATTTTTTTATTTTTTCTCTTGAAAAGTACAATAAAACTTTGAAGAATATTGCAATGAGCTAATTTTAAATTAAGATGTGTACCTGATCGTTATTACATAAAAGCTTATATATTTAAACTTTAAAGCAATATTAAAATATGAAACCATATATATGCCATTTAACATTATCTCTTTTCAATATTCTCAATATTTGTCATCCTAGGTCGAAAAAGAACAACTTTCTGGCTGCAAATAAAAATTGAACAATTGAGAAAGAATTGATCACGGTCATTGAAATTAAAACCTTCGAACTCTTGAAGATAAACTTTTTTTCTGTTGAAGTTACAAAGACTGAACTGCAGATTCGAGCACTCAAAGTTAAATTTTTTTTAATTTTAAACTTACAAATTTGAACCTTGAAATTTATTTAATTCAAACGCTTCATAATTGACGCGTATAAAATAAAAGCTTTGAACACTTTTCAATTGAAATTGTTTAAATTAAAAGTCGTTAAACTGCAAAATTTTAAATTTTAACTTTTATACATTGTACAGTTAAAAGATTGAAAAAAAACAGCAATCCATGCTATCATTTTCAGTGCTGTGAATTAAAGAATTAATCAAAAAAATTTCAAAATTATATCATTTTAAGCAACTCGAATTTTTCCTACAATTTTTTGAAAATTCTGCAAAAGTAAAAAAATTACCTTAAAATCATCCTGATTCTTTTTTTGAAAATTTTAATAAATATTCTTTTAAAATTAACTAAAGAAATAAGAATTTTTTATTCATTTAAAACCTTTCAAAATGCTTGAAAAGTTTATAAATTTTGTGTTCGATATTTTCAAACATCTGCATTCTGTGTACAATCTTTTTTAATTTTGCACTTAATATTAATTTTTCAAGATAAAAAATCATTTAAAATCTTCTCAGCAAACTTAAAAATTATTTTGTTTTCTTAAAACCTTTAAAGATACATAAAAAGCTTCAAAATTTTATTTCGAAATCTTCAAGAATCTACATTTAGTTTTTTATTTCTCGAAATTTCATCCAGTTTTAAATTAAGTTTGGATCTTCTCAAAACTTGTAAATATCTCTCGAACTAACTCAAATTTTTTCTAAATTGATAATTGTTCAATTGTTATTTATGCATCAAAATTCAATAATTTCACTTACATATTAAAAATTTGTTAAAAAGGACAATTAAAATTGTAAGGAAAGTAAAATATTGCTGAATATCCCAAAAAAGTCTTCATTAATTTAAAAAATTCAAATTAAATGGTTAAAAATGGAATATTTTAGATTGAAACAATATTTGAATTGGATTCGGAATTGAATAAGAGCGTTTAATTATAAATTTATTAATTTGTAATTATTTTAGAATTAGGAATAGTTTATGAAGTTTCAATCAGAAGTTCACATTTTTTTAACTACTGAGACTTTCAAATTGAAAAATTTATATTTTTAACGTTAAAATCTGTTCAGAATCGTCTTGTAAAATCAATAATTGTTCAATTTTGAATAATCACACTACAGTTCATTGTGATTTATTATAATAGCAAAAGTTCTTGGTAAAAGTGAAAAATTATTTTCAATGCAGTTCCTTGTAGAAAATTATATATTACATATCCTACAAAAATTGACAGTAAAGTACAAGTCGAAACGTTGATGTGGATTCTAAAAGTGTATAGTTTGTAATTTTTTTTTTTTTAATTTGTACATTCCCATAATAAACTACGAGTATATACAACACAATTTTTAAGTACAGTTTCCCAATATTTCAACTTTGGTAAAATATTGTATTTTTTTGTAAAGATTTGTAACATTCTACAATAATTTTACGTACAATTAAAAGATTTTAATGACGTCAAACACCCAAATTAAAAAGTGTACAATCCTGTAGTTTTCTGTAATACCTTGTAGATTTTCACGTCAAAGTAAAACACATATTATCAATAAAAAGTTATACAAATTTGTGAATTGTCGAAAGTTATACTTTATTGTTAATTTTTTTTTTTGCTTTTTCAACAAAAAAGATTAACATTTTTAATTAAAAACTAGCAATTTTAGCTAAATTGCAGGTTTTATCAGAATTCATAATAATTCAATTGATAAATATTCTAAACCACATGTTTACAAAATGTGTATTCCACCAATTTAAAATCCCATCGACTTTCCCTTTTTTGTACTGTTCGATTATTTTTATTTATGGAATTAATTTCTATTAAGTTTTATTTAGTTTCCAGTTTTAGTCGATTGACTCATTGACAATAAACTGAATTTCACATGATTTTTATTAATATTTTTGAGTTCTCTTCCATACTACATTTGAATCTCCCGCATATCCCGATCTGTCCCGAATGGTCCCGAACCAAAACAACCCTAAAAAATGGCGGCTCCGAAGCCTTCAAGTTGGCACAGATCGTTCCATTGAATCCTGCATCCAGTGTATTATATATATCAGTGTGTCCTACCTTGTTTGGTAATGTGGCGCGTTTCGATTTCAATTCTTAATTATTGGATAAAAAACAAGTTATGAAGAAAAATTAGTAAAATTTAATAAAAATAAGATAAATATATTTACGTTTAATATTATTAACATATTTGAGGGATTATGTCTGCCGAAATTTCAAGAAAAAATGTTTTTTTAACAGTGCAGAATGTCTCACAATAATTTGAGGGTTATATCTGCTGAAACGTCAAGAAAAAAATTTGTTGTTAACAGTGCAGAATGACTCACCAATATTCAAAATAAGATAATGAAGGATGTATTTAAATAATTATCAATGGGGAAACTTTTTAAACAATTCTTTATATTAAACTATAATATTAAGACTAGGTGCAACCCGAATGCGCCATATATTATTCGTGCAGAAATCGCCATATATTTTCCCGATTACCGATCTGGCCCTGATCGGTTTAGTATCTTCGGGGCCAGATCGGGATAATTGCATCGCCCAGACCCGAGCCAGACCGCTTTAAGTATTGCAACACCACCTAGTTAAAATTTAGGGAACTTGCCTTGCTGTCAAATGAAGTGTGTTATTGTTGTTAAAATTCATGTTTATTATCTGAGTTTAGGTGTATAATGCAAGAAACAATATGCCAAAGCCTAGTACACCACGAGTTCGAAAGCATCGCGCGTTAGCTGCTTTAGACAATTTTCGTTATGTGAACGAGGGTAAGCAAATCGTTAAATCGTATTGATTGAATCGAAGCCTAACCTCAAAATTGAAATTGATTTGAAAACTTATTATAAATTGTATATTTTTAAGATATTTTTAGTTTGCATTAAAGTTACACAAATAAAAAAATTAATATAAATTTTATCCCAAGTTATTGATGATATATTGAAAATTATTTAGATATTGATGCAAATGATGAAGAAGAAAGTGGAACGCAACCCGAAAAGCAAGTTCCAGGAATTTTAGAAGATCAAAGTAACGTATTTAGTTTTTGATATAATTAAAAGATAAAGTATAGCATCTATAACTCTAAAAATGAACTTATATAAATATTCAGGATTGTAAGTATCAGAAATTCAGTTTTCTTCGACATAACCTCAAAATTTTCTTTCATTCTTATTTTAATTTTACCGACGATTTTAGAGCTAAATTTAGAGTTAAATTTATTATTTTAAAAGAAAAATGGTCATAGTTGAGTCCTCCTTATCTTGTAGTTTCAGTTTCATAGCCATAATTCAGATATTTTATATTAATTAAATAGTTATTTTGATGATTTCGAAAATTTGAAGCGCAGTAACATTTTGAGCTTATAGTTTTAAAAAGATTTCAATGGTTACATATTTTAAAGCGTTTTAATTGGAATTTTCCAAATACTTGAAATTTCAATAGTTTTCGAAAATACCCCGTTTCAACTTAGAATTAAATTTCTTTTGAGAAATTCCCGGCTCCAATCCAGAATTCAAATTCTTTTCGAAATTTCCCGTTTCAACTAAGAATTAAGTTTCTTTTGAAAAGTGCCCTGTTCCAATGCAGACTTTTAAGTTTTTTTTGAACATTTCCAATTCCAGCTAAAAATTGAATAAAATTGGAATATTTCCTGTTCCAACTGAGAATTTTTTTAAATTTAAAAATTCCGTTTTAACACAGAATTAGAATTCTTTTGAAAAATTCACTGTTACAGTCCAGAATTTAAATTCTTTTTGAAAATCTCCAATTATACCTCAAAATTGGTTGAAATTTAAATATCCCTGTTCCAACTCAGATTTTATTCAAATTTGAAAATTCCCTTTCAACTCAGAATTAAAATTCTTCTTAAAAATTCTCCGTTCTGGTCCAGAATTTTAATTCTTTTCATGAATTACCCGCTTCCAATCAAAATTAGAATTATTTCAAAAAATTCCCTCTTCCAATTCAGAATGTTAATTCTTTTCGAAAATTTCCAGTTTTAGCTCAGAATTAATATTCTTTTGAAAAATTCCTTGTTCTAGTGCAAAATTTTAATTCTTTTTTCGAATTACCCGTTTCGACTCAAAATTAGAATTATTTTTTAAAAATTCCCGCCAAGAACTGGGGCGGACATTGTAAATAACGAAGTCAAAAAGACTAAAAAATGTATTGAGTTTGTGTTTGCGTTAATATTTGTTAGTTGAATAAAAAAAATAGTTCACTTTATTAATGCTTCTTGTTATAAAATTATTATTATAAACAAAATTATAAGAAATTATAAATTTCAAAAATGGCTCTTTACGGGAAATTGGTCGGGGCCAGGTCAGGTACCGATCGGGCGGCCAGATCGGGCGCCAGATCTGGCTCCGATCGGGCCGTGTGTTTCATCAGTGATCGGGCCCAGGTCCGTTTTCCACATCTGGGCCAGATTTGGCCTGGTCTGGGCCATAGCAAAATTTCTACACGGGTTGCAACAAATTTGAAAGAGAAACCTAATCTTAAATAATAATTCAAATGAAATAGCTGAAGTCATAATATTTTCTATTAATATGTAGTTATTTGCATATTTGTTTTTTTTCTTCCGCTTTAGGCAAAAGTGGAATAATTAATTATTATTACAATTATTACTATCATTAATTCATAATTTCCGTAAAAACGTGACAAATAAAATTGTCAGAATGAATAAAAATGGTAATTAGAATTTACTAGAATTAGCTTCTGTAGATTAAAATTGAATACAAATTACGACACAAATATATTTTTTCCCCTCGTTGAAGAATTCCTTTTCCCCCTGTTTTCGATCAACGTCCCTGTTTTCAACTTCAACAATAAATTTTTCATTAAGAATTTATATATTTTGAGTGAAAATTAAAGTACACTGGAACCTCGATTTTAGTAAACTGTTTTTGTGCGTTCCTAGAACTGATGTCCTTCGCAGTTTTGTGGTGAGGGCAGCCGTGAGTCCGAGTGAGAGGCTCTGCTCAGTCAAGCGTGAGAAACAGCATGAAGGCCGCACTCTTAGAGCATGAATTGCATCAGTTGAGTTGCATAAATCGAGGTTTCAGTGTACTTCATTGTTCGATGAACTACTTTGTTAAAAATTTGCTTTAGTGGTTGATACATGTATTATATTGAAACTTCGTATTTTTGGTAGGAAATTAATCTTATTGGTTGGACATTCAAGCTACTTGGTCAAAATTTAAACTGCTTTGTTAAAAATCAATTTGAACTGCACATTTAAGTATTCCATGTTTGGCTGAAAATTCTTCTTTTCTGGTAGGAAATTAATCTTATTGGTAGAAAATTCATCTACTTGTTTGAAAGTTAAACTGCTTTGTTAAGAATTAATTTTTTGGTCGAAGATTAAACTATTTTGTTAAAAATTTGTCTGTTTTTTTGTTAAAAATTAATTTTTCGAAATAAAAATTTAATTAATCTATTTTGGTGAAACATTGATAGTTTTGAGTTGAAAATTCAACTATTTGGCTGAAAATTCTTCTTTTCTGGTAGGAAATTAAACTTATTGGTATAAAATTCATCTACTTGGTTGAAAGTTAAACTGCTTTGTTAAGAATTAATTTTTCGGTCGAAGATTAAACTATTTTGTTAAAAATTTGTCTGTTTTTTTGTTAAAAATGAATTTTTTGAAATACAAATTTAATTCATCTATTTTGGTGAAATATTGACAGTTTTTAGTTGAAAATTCAACTATTTGATTTGAAATGAATTTTTTGTTGAATATTGATAATTTTAAATATCTTTTTATTCGAATTTTGTCTGAAATTTTGTAATCTTGAAAAAGGGAAGATTTTTGTTTCAAAATATTCTAGATTCTTCTCAGAAATTTGAGCAAATCATTTGAAATGTTTCAAAATACTTTTTTAAAATTAATTCTTTAAACTATTAATTCTATTTAAATTTTCATCCCCTTTTCAAATTTCCTCAATTTTTGGTAGACGCAGCCATCAGGAAAATAATAATTGGAATGACAGATGACGTCAGGTAAGAATAATGTGAATAAAACGTAAATTGGTTTGGCATAGAGAGAGAGAGAGAGATTATACAAACGAGGTGGATCCTCGAAGTCAATCCGATGACATTATCAGCGATGACCTATGATTTTACACTCCCACTTTCTCCTCGAAACGAAGATCGTCACTCTCATCAGATTCGACGGGAAACCTTTTTGGTTGAATGGCCTCGAAAAGGCGAAAATCTCAAGAACCAATATCATGTCGATCTTTTGGGTCCAACGACGAACGACATTAATGGTAGGAATTCGAGGAAACGATTCGATACTAAGGTAAAATCTTACGCAACTTGATGACACTCTCGCTTCGGATATATCTTAGATTCTACCATCTCCATTTTGTCAAGGACAAAATCTACATGAAGAGGCTTTATTTTTAAAGGTTCAGTTCTTCTTTTTAAGATATTTTTTTTTTAATCCACACTGAAAAAAAAAGTTTTTGAATCAAAAAAAATTTCTTTGATTCAAAGAAATGGTCGTACTGAATACGTCCAATCATGTATTTCTTCAATTCAAAGAAATCGTTTAATTGTATGAAAAATAAGAAATTATTGAAGCAAATAAATAATTACTTCAGCGTTTGAAATATTATTTGAGCGAATGGACGATGTCTTTAACTGAATGAAATTAGATATTTGGATTTAAAAATCAGTCAGTTGATATGATCGAATACAATTTCAATTCTAAGAAATATTTTCTTAATTGAAACTATTGTCGATCGGATGAAATAAACGTTCTTTTAATTGACAGATTTGATTTTTTGTTTCAATGAAGTGTACTGTAATTGAAAAATACGACCTATTGGTCGGAGGGAAATATTTCTTTAAATCAAAGACAAAAATATACATTTTAAACCAAATAAATGACTCATTGTTCCAAATGAATGTTTCATTAATGGGAATGAATATTTCTTTGAGATGAGAATATGTGAATTGATGGAAAGAACCTTATTTTAAAGTCAAGCAAA
The DNA here is from genome assembly GCA_932195095.1 of Andricus curvator. Taxonomy (NCBI): domain Eukaryota; kingdom Metazoa; phylum Arthropoda; class Insecta; order Hymenoptera; family Cynipidae; genus Andricus; species Andricus curvator. The sequence goes on along the minus strand of CAKNYM010051881.1, from coordinate 102,478 downwards.
TATTTTATAGGCTCATAAAACTATTTCTTCGCATCAAATTTTTGAGTATTTGAAGCAAAATAATATCCCACTGATTCAAACAAATATTTCTTTGGCCTAAACCATGCGCGAGTGCAATAAAGTAGTGCGTACTTCAACTGTAGTACATATTTTCCTAAATAAACAAATGAATTCTTTCAGCTTGAATTATAATTAACATTGTTATTATTATACATATTTAATTTAAACAACGCATCACGAATATATTTTACAATCTTGATGAGCCTGAAACAGAAAAATTTGATGAAAAATCCACCTCCAGCAGGAATCGAACTTGGGTCCGTTGAGTGTCACATCCACAACGATGACCACGATGCTGTCGCAACATGGAAATTATAAGGCGGAAAGCCGTATTTAACCCTCACCATAAATGCCAAAGAAATATTTCTTCAAATCAAAAACATGGATATTGAATTTAACAACATATTTCTTTGATCTAAAGAAGTATTCAATTGAAACAAATTATGCCAAATTATTGAATGTTTGATTTGAAAAAATTATTACTTCGTTGGAATAAATGTTTATTTGTTATGAATAATTTAATTCTAGTTAGCAAATAAAACATTTCCTTCAAATGAAGAAATAAATATGTATGCAAACACAATACCTTCTTCATCTAAATAAATGCTTCGTTAGTATAAATGCATGAACTCTTTGTAACAAATAAATATATTTTTAATTGATTTAATATTATTTTGAATTAAATCATTATTGCTTTGATTTGAATCAAATAAATATTTCTTTGAACGACTAATCAGATTTCAACGAATCTAGAACTTTGCAATCAAAGAAATGGTTTTCTTGAATATAATAAATATTTGTTTGAATCAAGAAAATATAGCCAAACAATTCATTTCTTAAAATTAACAAAAGATATGTGGCTGGTTTAAATAAAAATTACTACTATTAAAGAATATTTTCTTGATGATAAGAAATAAGATTCAAGTAAATGCATTTTCTTGGTTCCAAAAATTCTCTGTTTTGAGTGTAACGCAGAATATCTCACGCTGAGGGTATCGGTCGAAATGGTCCTTATATACTAACCAAGAAAATTCTTACCGCTTGTGAGAAACGACCAGTGCCGGCTCTAAATTAAATGCCCTACAAATTATAATGTGATTTTGATGTGGTAGATTTTTTAAGGTCAAGCTCATATTATCAGCAAACACGTGTTATTGCTCAAATGCCGGTTTATTTAAACAATATGAAGATTATAGAGTAAAACGTATACAATATAATAATTCTGGTTTTAAAGAAAATACCTTGAAATTAAAAGTCTGAACTTAGGAGAAATAAGTTTCAAACATTCAAAAATTTCTTATACTTGAACACTAAATTTATAAACGATTTCACAATTTGAAATTATTTGTTCAAAGTTCAGATCTTGGCAGAATAAAAGAAAAATAAAGCACAGTTTTGTAAAAAAAATCGATTATATTGGAGGGTATATAAACCCAAGAAAATCTTATTATTTACACTTTTTTCCTAATATTTCTGAGAGAGTAGTCAACAATATTTCAACCTAGTAATTCATATTTGATGCAGAAATGTTTTATCTTGTACCCTATCTTAAATAAAAAAAATGAAATTGTTTCATTATGAAAATTAAATGAAACAGTTGTTTCATAATGCGAACTGTAAACTTTTACGTAAGTTATCAAATATTTTAGTCACTTTATAGAGACAATTTTCATGATGGGAAACGTAATTTTTAAATTTAATTTCATTCGTGAGAAATATTTAATTTCTTGTAACTGAACTTAAAATGCAAACTTAAATTTTCTGTGATAACAATTTTTACTAAAAGCTATATTTAAATATTTTTTATAATTTTTAAAATTGTCTTAAATCTTCATAATTCAAAATAAAGATTTAGGGTAAGATAAACGTCCCTTACTGTCTATTATTTAATTTTCCAAAGTTCAACTTGTCTTATTTCCAGTTGACAAGAGTTGGCAACAATATGTCGGTGAGGTATAGGAATTGGATCATTATTTTTTCTGTAAAATTAATTAATAGAAAATTACTTATTCAAACGAAGATTTCTTTCATTTAGATGAATCAACGTTTTATTTTTTTTAACATTTTTGAAACAAAAATAATTATTTCATTGCGATGATTATGTCGACTTCTGGCATGGAATAAATATTTTTGTTCAGTTTCATGAATATACATATATATTAAAAGAATATTTTTACATTTGAATAATGTTTGCGTTGTTTTGACAATGATAATTGTTAGAATGCAGTAAATATTTGTTGAATTGGATGCAATATTCCTTTATGTCAAAAGAATATTTCTTCAATTCAAGTAATTATTTGATCGCGATATGATTATGTCGACTTCTGTCATGAAATAAATATTTTGTTCTGTTTAGTGAATATACCTTTATATTAAAAGAATATTTTTTAAATTTAAATAATACTTGCATTGTGTTGATTACAATAGTTGTTTGAATGCAATAAATATTTATTTAATTGAATGAATATTCATTTATCTTCAATTAATATTTCTTCAATTTAAGTAATTATTTCGTTGCAATTATTATATCAACTTTTAGCTTGTAATAAATATTTCTTTCAATTTAATGAATATACATTTGTATTGAAAGAATATTTTTTACATTCAAACAATTTTCTTATTGTGTTGATTTTTTAGAATACAATAAATATCTGTTTAACTGAATGAATATTCATTCATCTTGAATAAGTATTTCTTCAATTTAAGTCATTATTTCGTTGCAACAATTATATCAACTTATAGTGTTAAATAATTTTTTTTCAATTGAACGAATATCGATTTATCGTGAAAGAATACTTTTTAAATTTAGATAACTGTTTCATTATTATGATTTTGACAGTTCTTAGCATGGAATAAATATTTCTCCAATGGAATGAAAATTCATTTATCTTGAGTGAATATTTTCTTGACTCAAGAAAAATTAACTAATTGCTCCAATGATGTATGAATTATTTGATTCTAAAACATATTTATCCCTTTCAAGGAATCGATTTCATTGGGCTAAAAAAGGAGTTCTTTAGGCGCCTCAAACATATTCAATAAACCTAGCTTCCTACCTTCTAGGAAATCATTTCTTTGACTTGATATTTTTCGCATTTAATGCGAAGAAATATTTACTTATATTAAAGAACTTTCACCAAAGAAATCATTTCCTTGAATTAATGCTTGAATCTTTTGCATCTAAACAATATTAACTTAACTGAAGTAAACAATTCCTTGGTCGAAAGAAAACAAATCAAAGAAAAGCATTTCCTTGAATCAAGTAAATTTGTTTTTCAGTGTATTTTTTCACCTAGAATTCTATATGGAATTACCCATGATATTCCATTGAATTCCTTATTATTACGTGTAATTTCTGCGGAATATTTTCCAAATCATCCTGTGGTCAATAAAAATGATGGAACGAAATTCTCGAAAATCTCGCAATCATTCTTGTTGAATGCCTGCTTGGTCGCATACTGCGTGAATGTGACTTTAAGTGGCTGTTTTCAGTTTGTATTTTTGAATTTTCTATCATTTTAGAAATCACAATTTCCAAATAGAGAATTTTAACTGTGAACAATTATTTCTAAAAGAGAAAATTCAAATTGTAAATGAGTTTATATGTATTTATCTATTAATAGACATAAATTTTTTATACCATCAAATTAGTAGCTCAAAATTTCAAAATAATAATTTCATTTGATGACAAAATTTGTTCCTGAGTGTTTCTAAACATTATTGATGAAAGAGCACATTTTGATTGTAAATGTTTTTTAATACGAAATGTCTCGTCCCGAAATTTAGGATGAGTAGTCAAATATTTTTCATAAATTTGGCTAATTGTCCCGAAATTTCGGGATGAATAGTCCATCCCTTTCATGATATTCCAACAGCATTAACATACAAATAATTAAGGGATTGGATGCAATAAGGGCACATCAAATTTTCTCGTGCGAAAACGATTCCCCTGGAGGCTTTCCAAAAATATTCGGATTTAAATTTTTAAACGATATATCTGGATGTGAAATTTTATCGCGCATCCTTTCTTTTAGACAAAAAGCTGATTTGTTTGAAAAAATCGATTTTATAATCCGTTTTTTACTTCGTGAAAATTAAATTTTAATTTTTTTAAAATTTTTCACTCGTTCTCTGTTCGTCAGTTTTTGGAATTTTTTGATGAAATTTTCAGGAAATGCGGTTTAAGTTGTCCTTCGATTGATAGAAGAACAGAAATTCAAAAACATGTTTTTGAAGAATTGTTATTCAGTTTTTTCTGATGCTCGGCTTGAATCGGACTTTTGTAACTTTCAGCGTTTCGTTTATCCAGGGGATTATGAGCAAGCAGACTTCTCACGACAAAAATTCAGAGAAAACTGTGATAAAGTTTTTTGAAAAGTTGCAGAGCATCTATGAATTAGATTTCTTAATTTTCATAATTTTCTATTTCTTATACAAATAAACAAAGAGCAAAAATGATACATTTTTAATGATTATTTTTTATCTTCAAATAAATAACTTAATTAATCCCATTCTCAATGAAAATGAATGTCAAAGTATCTAAAGAATGTAAATAATTAGCAGGATATCAAACGTAATTGTTATAAATAAATTATGTTAACAAAATATCAACAACGTGGACATTTTGCTTGCAAAATATATTTGTGAGTTTAAATTGCTTTACTTTATCGACAAGATCATCTTTGATCATGAAAATTTGTTTTCTGCAATAATTTGTTCATTTTATAAACAAATTATATAAACAAATCCATAGTTTAGGCATTTATTGGCAGAAAGTATTCGTTTTTCTTTCTTAGTACCTTTAAATTATATTAGTGGTAATATTTAGTGACTATGATTGGTCATTTGATATCATTTGTTTATTTTATGAACAAATTTTATAAACAAATGCACAGTTTGGTCATTGATAGACAGAAAGTAATCGTTTTTCTCCCTGCTCTACTTCCAATTAAATAAGTAGTACATTTTAGTGACGGAGAATTGTCAACCGATATTCTTTGTTTATTTTATAAACAAATTTTATAAACAAAAGCATAGTTTGACCATTTATAGATAGAAAATAACCGTTTTTCTTTCCGATAGTCTTTAAATTATATTAGTGATGATTTTTAGCGAAGCAGACTTATCATTCGATATTATTTGTTCATTTTGTAAAGAAAATGTTATAAACAAATGCATAGTTTGGTAATTTATGGGCAGAAAGTAATTTTGTTTCAATCTTAACCCCTTCAAATTATATAAGTGGTTGTGTTTAGTTATGAATAACTGTCATTCGATATTATTTGTTTCTTTTATAAACAAATTTCATAAACAAATGTATAGTTTGTCCATTTATAACAGAAAGTTATTTTTTCCTTTCTGATCGTCTTCAAATTGTATGAGTGATGATGTTTATTGTTTAGTGGTGAAGAATTCTTGTTCCATATTATTTGTTTATTTTATAAAAAATGCATAGTTCAGCCATTTGTAGACAGAAAGTGATCTTTTTTTATTATTGCTTTCAAATGATATCACTGGAAATGTTTCATGATGAGTTAGATGGATCCTGGAATTATTGAAATTATTGACAAGTATAATTTGGAAGCTAGTTCTTCTATAACATCACAAAACATTTCCAGTGATATCGTTTGAAAGCAATAATAAAAAAAGATTACTTTCTGTCTACAAATAGCTAAACTATACATTTGTTTATAAAATGAAAACATATAATATCGAATGGCCAATCCTCATCAACAAACTTCACTACTAATATAATTGCAAGGCGATACGAAAGAAAAACGTTGACTTTATGTCTATAAATTTCCAAACTATGCGTTTGTTTATAAAATTTGTTTATAAAATAAACAAATAATATGGAATGACAATTTTTTATAACTGAAAACGACTACTTATATAATTTCAAGGGGTTAAGAATGAAAAGCAATTACTTTCTGCCCATAAATAGCCAAACTATGGATTTGTGTATAAAATTTGTTTATAAAATAAACAAAGAATATCGAATGCCAAGTCTGCATTACTAAGAATCACCACTCATATAATCTAAAGACGATCAGAAACAAAAAGGGTTACTTTCTATCTATAAATGGTCAAACTATGCTTTTGTTTATCAAATTTGTTTATAAAATAAACAAATAACATCGGTTGAAAATTTTCCGTCACTTAGCATCACTATTTATTTAATTTGAAGACTTGGAGGGAGAAAATCGATTACTTTCTATCTATAAATGACAAAATTACGCATTTGTTTATAAAATTTGTTGATGAAATAAACAAATAATATCGAATGACCAATCTTCATCACTGAATATTATCACTTATATAATTTAAAGGTACTAAAAAAGAAAAACGATTACTATCTGCCAATAAATGCCTAAACTATGCATTTGTTTATATAATTTGCTTATAAAATAAACAAAGTGTACCAGAAAACAAATCTTCATCATCAAATATGATCCCGTCGATAAAATCAAGCAATTTCAACTCACGAATATCATTTGCAAGCAAAATTTCCACGATGTTGACATTTTGATAATATAATTTGTTTATAACAATTAGATTCGATATCCTGTTAATTATTTATATTCTTTAGATACTACGACCTTCATTCTCATTGAGAATGGGATTAATTAGGTTATTTATTCAAAGATAAAAAATAGTAATTAAAAAATGTCTCATTTTCGCTCTTTGTTTATTTACATGAAAAATAATAAAAATTAAAAAATCTAATCCATAGACGCTCTTCTGCAACTATTGCTGATCACTTCTAAACAAACAATCTGAAAATAGGTTAAGAATTGTATGCTGTAGGTGATTTTGAATAGTAAATTCCCGATTCAGCCCACTGTGCACCGAGTCACGTTCTCTCGCTAGTGAGTTTTTGCTTATAATACAATATTAATTAAATTTCTTAGTGAATAACAATTCAACGAAAACAAGTTGAAAAGACACTCATGCATTTTATTCAATTTCTAATGTATTTTCCGGTTTCTTTAGATTTCAATCTAGGATAATCTAATGCATACATAATGTTTACATCTGCTTTCGGCTTCACTCGTAAGCGACCTTGAACATTCGTTTTGTAAACAAACCTATACACACGTTCATTGAACTTTGTCTAAATCTATTTTAAAATTAAAACAGCAGTTATTCCTTAACTCTAATGTGATTTAATAAAAAGTTGGCGATTTTTTGTTTTATATTAAAATGGAAAATGTACCGCGAGCTTTTCGTGATTGAAAGCGAAAGAGAAACAACAGTACATGGACGCTAGGGCGTATCGAAAAAAAAAGTTGTTTGCGCGAAGTTCTAACAGCAATGAAAACTTTCTTTTGGGAGTCAAAAACACTCCCCTAAAGTTTCATAAAAAAAATCCTTCTGTCTCCGCATCGTAGATATAGCTAAAAATCACAAAAAACGAAGCACTTCAAATTTGAACAGCAAAATTTTTTTTTTTTTTGAGATTTAAATTACCAATAAAAATAGTTCAAAGCAAGTCGATTTATACCCGTATAGCGATGATTCCATTAAAATATTTTTTACCCTCCCTAATTGACTTTGAAGTTTCAAAAAATCGAAAAAAGTCTACTTTTTCGCTATTTTCTTAGATTCATGGTAAATTTCTCGACTATTTGACCATATAATGTGTAATATACGTTGATGAGAATGCATTTTCAATATGGTGCAACAATAATATATAAGAAATGTTGACATTAAAATAATTTGTATTGACTTTGAATTACAAAAAAATATTTTGAAGCGATTATATTGCTCTTTATTTGATAATAAAATTAATTTTCGGTATATAAATTATCAGAAAAAATAGTTCGAAGGAAGTGAATTTGTACCTACATAGCAAAAAATGATTCAAATATTTTTTACCCTACCTAAGTGACCTTGAAATTTCAAAATATCCAAGAAAATCGACTTTTTCGCTATTTTCTTAGAGTTACGGAAATTTTTTCGACTATTTGACCAAGAAATGTCTGATATACGTTGAGTAGAATGTATTTTTAATATGTTACACCAATGATATATGCAGAATGTCGATACTAAAATCATTTTTATTGATTTTGGATTACAAGAAAATATCTAAAAGTGATATATTGCTCTTTATTTCACAACAATATTAATTTTCGGTGTCTAAATAAGGTGAAAATGTTCTCAAATGTATATATTATTGTTTCAACATACTGCAAATACATTCTGATTAACGCATATCACACATTATATGGTCAAATAGTCGAGAAATTTACCACGAATCTAAGAAAATAGCGAAAAAGTCGACCTTTTTCGATTTTTTGAAACTTCAAAGTCAATTAGGGAGGGTAACAAATATTTTAATGGAATTATCGCTATACAGGTATAAATCGACTTGCTTTTAACTATTTTTATTGATAATTTAAATCTCAAAAAAAAAAAATTTTGCTGTTCAAATTTGAAGAAGTGCTTCGTTTTTGTGATTTTTAGCTATATCTACGATGCGGAGACAGAAGGATTTTTTTAATGAAAAGGGAAGTGTTTTTGACTCCCAAAAGAAAGTTTTCATTGATATTAGAACTTCGCGCAAACAAATTTTTTTTTTCGATACGCCCTAATGGACGCGAAATGTACGAAAAACTTGCTGAAATAAGGTAAAGTTTCAATAGGGTGACCAGGCGTCCCGGTTTTCCGGGACATGTCCCGGTTTCTGGGTGTTTTGAAAAGCGTCCCGGCTTGTAGTAAAATGTCCCGGTTTTTGTCGAAATACCGAACTTGAAAAAAAAACATTTTCCTACAGTTCCTTTTTTAATGTATAGAACTCCTGAAAATAAAAACAAGAATTCAACGACCAAATTTGGACAAACACCATAAAATGCTCCTATTGTGATTTAAAAAAAAAAATTTTTTTTGACAAAAATAAAAGAGGAAAAAAAATGAGAAGGCAACCAACCAAATTCCCTTCCTTCTCTTTTTTTATTTCTTTCTTCTTTATTTCATTCGACGAAATAAATAAAAAAATAGAAGGAAGGGGATTTGGTTGGTTGCCTTCTTATTTTTCTTTCCTCTTTGTTATTTTTGTCCAGAAAAAATTTTTTGTTTTTTTTTTGTTTTAAGAAATTTTTGTTTTTAATTACAATAGAAGCGTTTTATGGTGGCTGTTCGAATTTGATCGTTGGATTCTTGTTTTTATTTTAAGGAATTCTATACATTAACTAGAGTATTGGACGTTAAATAGTATTTTGAATTCGATTTTAATCTAATTTAAAATTCTTAAATTTCAGTTCCTTTTTTGGGAAAAATGACAAGTTTTCTTTATTCACAACATAGTAGTTACCGCTGATATGCTTTTTCATAAATATAAAAAAAGACGTGAGCAACCACTGTTAAATCAATTTATAATGAATTCATCAATTGTTTGATAAAAAATTTTGAAATAAAATTTTCTTCCTGATGGAATTTTTTTTTTGAATTTTTTGTTATTTTTCGATTTATTGGGGGGGGGGGGGGGTCGGAAAATATGTGTCCTGGTTTGGTGAAACAGAAATCTGGTCACCCTGAGTTTGAATGATTTGTCTATTCAAATTCGGAATTACAGCTTACTTTCGTTAAATTGTTATTCATTAAGAAATTTAAATTATATCGTATTATAAGCAAAAACTCATTAGCAAGAGAACGTGGCGCGACGGTAAGCCCCAGATATTTCGATCTAAAACTTTCCAAAAAACTTTATCCTAGTTTTTTCCAAAGCTTTTTTGCGAGAAGTCTTTGCATGCTCAAAATTCCTTCGATAAACGAAACGCTGAAAGTTACACAAGTCCGGTTCACACCGAGCATCAGAAAAACATTAATAATCAATATTAGGTGAATCAAGTTGAAACTTAAGGGGATTTATCAGCGTTATAAAAAGGAATTCCAGTTTCCGGCCGCACGGTTGAATATTTTGGTCTGATATTTTGCATACCTCATCTAAATATTGGTCTCTTTTCCTGTGAAGTCTCGGTTTTTTGAAAAAATGCTTATATTTGACGTTATAAACAAAAAGAAAAGAACAATAGAAGAAAAATGCAGTGACGCTCAGTACTAGCTGAGTGTGTATTTTCGAGGCCTGAGTCTCGACCCTCGTCAAAGCTACGAGGAAGACGCCCCGTAGCGCGAGTGGAGACTCTGGAGCGCCTCGAATTACCCGAAACGAATCACCCTCCTTATTCTTATGAGATGCAGGCCGGTTCAAAAAACTGAAATTGTGAAAGCATCGCGTGATTCAATTTTAATCAGCAGAAATAGTTTATTCATATAATTTCAAGAAAGTGAAAAAAAGAT
>CAKNYM010051881.1:0-87119 GCA_932195095.1 Andricus curvator | reverse complement strand
ATCTTTTTTTCACTTTCTTGAAATTATATGAATAAACTATTTCTGCTCATTAAAATTGTATCACGCGATGCTTTCATAATTTCAGTAGCTTTGACGAGGGTCGAGACTCAGGCCTCGAAAATACACACTCAGCTAGTACTGAGCGTCACTGCATTTTTCTTCTATTGTTCTTTTCTTTTTGTTTATAACGTCAAATATAAGCATTTTTTCAAAAAACCGAGACTTCACAGGAAAAGAGACCAATATTTAGATGAGGTATGCAAAATATCAGACCAAAATATTCAACCGTGCGGCCGGAAACTGGAATTCCTTTTTATAACACTGATAAATCCCCTTAACGTTTCTCATTCACAATTGAACCGGCGGATGCAAGAACCAGCCCGACGCTCGAAAACGTGTAAAACTATTGCCCGATCGTCTTAAAGAATGAAAATTTTCAAAATCGAAAAATAAATTTTTTGAAAATGTAGAATTGTAGAGAATAAGGAAATGAAATTTTTTCCTATCAGAATTGTTTTCGCCAAACGTTTATTTTTATTAATAAAAACGAAATATTGAAGAAAAGTTTCTCCCTGATTTAATTAAGTTTTAAAACTTAATTCGTTCTAACTCGGCCAAGTATTATTGAAATGAGTTCATATTTGCAGCACATATTCAAAATACTCTAGCAATGCCTAGGAAATCATGAAAAAATTAACAATCGCTTATGGTTTAATAATTTTTAATTGCAAAATAAGGTCAATCGATAATTGTGTTTCCTTGGTTGCGCCGTTAAAAAGTATCTAGGTAACTTCGACTTTCAAACAACTTCCAGTGAGAGATTTGTTTAGCAATGTTGAATGAAGTTTTTTGGGAAATCTCAAATGGAATTGTTGAAAATTTACTGAGATATTCAGATTTGGAAAAAGCACTCGACGTCTGCCCGCGCTGTTAGCTAATGCGTCGCCAGGACTGCTCTGGCAGGCAGCGTTCTCGAAGTTCAGTCTGCGCGGGATGCCTCATTTTGCAATTAAAAATTATTAAACAATAAGCGATTGTTAACTTTTTCATGATTTCCTAGGCATCGCTAGATTATTTTGAATATGTTTTGCAAATATGAACTCATTTCAATAATATTTGGCCGAGTAAGAACGATTCAAGTTTTAAAACTTAATTAAATCAGGGAGAAACTTTTTTTCAATATTTCGTTTTTATTATTAAAAATAAACGTTTGGCGAAAAAAATTCTAACGAGAAAAAGTTTCATTTCCTTATTCTCTACAATTCTACATTTTCAAAAAATTGATTTTTTGATTTGGAAAATTTTCATTTTTTGAGGCGATCGGACAATACTTCTACACGTTTTCGAACGTCGGGCTGGTTCTTGCATCCGGCGGTTCAATTATAACAAGGTGTCTACTAGGGTGGTTAAAATCTTTTTTTCTTCCGAATTTTCATTCATATCACCCCGAAATTTGTTCGAATCCACAAAAATAGAAATGCATTTTTTTTGTTTATTTTAATGATATTTAGCGATTCCGCAAGCCCCATGAACACGTATTTCCCGTATGAAAAAAAATACCTTTTCATATAATTTATTCAGAATCATCAATATTAGGTAATCAAGTTGAAACTTAACGTTTCTCTTCACAATTAGGTATAGAATACAAATGAGTAATTATTTTTTAAATATCACCCCCCATAAGTATGTTTTATAGGGTTCTAAAAAACCCATAAGTGCAAAATTGGGGTTTGCGAGTTTTTGGCGCTAATTTTTTGTTTTTGTTTTTTTAGGGTTCCGTAGCTTAAAATTGACATACGACCTTTGTCTTTGGCGTGCAGCTTTCGACGAGGTTGTTGCAGAAATAGTGTGTGATACACGTGCGTACAGAAAATTGCTACTCGCGTAATTACAGCATTCGCCTTCAGCTCTGCACACTTGTTTCATTATCGCACTCCCCAGGAGAGGGAGCATTCACATATTACGTAAAATTATTTTTGACGTTTTTTAAACACCGCTCCCCCATTTAACATATCGTCACAATTCCTTTGGACCCCCCCCCCCACACACACACACACAGTGCAGCCAAAAGCACTTTTTGTGGACAAAAATCTGTCTACAACCCAATTTTAAATGGATTTAGACGTTTTTTTTTAAATGACCGTAAGGCTTTCGGGTATATCGAGTCGGTGCGGAAATTTAAATTTGGCTAAACCCAAATTTTTTATTTAACAACAGAATAAACAATATTTTTATCCTATAACTTTTCAGATGTACCTTTTTTTAAGATCTGCGAATTGACTAAAGAAGAGCTTGAGTCAGTGTAATTACTATCTAGCAATAGTTTCCAGTACGTAAGAGTGAGACGAAAAATTGTTTATAATGTTTTAAACAAATTACTGAACAAAAGCCATTTTTTGTGGTTCGCAATGATTCGTTGTTTGAAATCCACAGTTTCCACCTAGAATATGAGAGAAATGTATGTCTAATTGTGATTTTTCAGAAATATCTGCTGTTTGGCAATTATTTAAACAATTTTTAATAAACAAATACACAGTTTTCGTATGTCACAGTGAATAAGCTCTATTTTTTCAGAATCGACCAAAAATGTCTTGCCAATGATTCATTGCTGTCATTTTCTTTGAATGAACAACTGGTAAATATTTAAACAATATTTGTAATCAAATTCACCTTTTGAACAATATTCTACAAATAGGACCAATTTTTTGCGGAAGCCATTGAAAATTTATCGCTAGTGACTCCTAGCTGTAATTTTGTTCCAATTTATGAAAAATAATAATTTTTTAAACAATTTTTATAAATAAATGCACATTTTGACCATTTTTGCAAGAATAGGCTCCATTTTCTTTGCGAATCAACTAAAAATGTATTTCCAATGACTCATTGCTATGATACTTTGCCAACGGATAAGAAAAGTAATTTATTTAAACAACTTTTATAAACAAATGTACATTTTGATCACTTTTGTCCATTTTTCCATGAAAAGTATTAATTTTCTTTGCGGAATCAAAAATAAATGTCTTTTCAATTATTCCTTCGTGTCACATTATTCTAATTAGGAAATAGTCTTGATTATTTAAACAATATTCATAAACAAATTCACATTTTTAATATTATTCCACGAATAGAGCCATTTTTTAGCTCACTCCCCAAAAAAATGTATCATCGAAAAATGGTCAAACTGTGAAATTGTTTATTATTGTTGTTTAAGGAATCAATACTTTTTCCCAATTACCCATGTGGAAAAGTTAATTGGGGCCAGATTGGGCCCCAACCAGATTGCCCAATTAATAGTTGGGCCCCAATTGGGCAGCCCAATTACTGCCCAACTGGGCTACTGTCTGGGTTGTAACGGTCAGCCCAACGAATGCCCAGATTGAGGTAAATAGCTGGGCCTTAGTTGGGCAGCCCACTTTATGCCCAATTAATAAAAAAGGGTACAATTATTGAATTCATAAAGTTGAAAGTATAATAAATGATAAATATTTGTTATTATTTTTTTTTTAATTTGACACTTTTTTATGATTTAAGAGCGTTTAGCATCCTGTTATTCCTTTTGACCTCCATCCCAGTCTCATCCAAGAGTTAGCTCAGTCCTAAAAGCATCTGACGTGGTGTTTTCTGCATTAAATTTGGTTTAGTACAAATTCTCAACTGAGAATGAGAAACAACACAAGGCAATAACTTATTTTGCTTATTTTTACTATAAAAAAACGAAAGAACTTTGTGAAAATAGTCTGATTTTACGGAAGCTTGAACGGACTCGACTGCATGAAAAAATGGCGTGCACGACTGCTTTAGTGTAGACGGCAGAGCCCGTCTGTGGCGTTGCGGGTCGCGCAGCCGCACATGTTAACTAATACAGGCGGGCTTTTTAAAATTACAAAATGCTAAGTTTAAAACAAATGTTTATTCACTGTTGTTTTACTTGAAAATGTTACTGTACTCTGCTGATCTCTTCGTCGCTTTTAAGAAATTTCGATTTTAATTTAGAGCTAATATCTAATTCGAAAACAGTTTCATTATTTTAAGTATATGAAAAATATAATATGTAAAATATATTATAAACTCACCGTAATGTTGAAAGAGAAATTTTAGTGTATAAACAAAATTTAATGGTCAGAAGTTCTTTTTAAGAATGAGAGAAAAAAAATTTTCAGCAAATTAATATACTTCAACATTTCCAACCAAAATATAAGAAACAAGGTATATTCGTAAATGATTCATTCACTATGTAAGGTTATAATGTGAGAATTATTTTCATTCATATGAATGAAATATGGGTGCTGGATTCTGCTTGAATCGCTCAATATTGTTTAACCCGTATGCGTAATTTATTATTCGCACGGCGTTTTTCATCAGAATTATCCCGATTCATATTTACTTCTAAACGGATGCAGTTTAAAATAAATTTAGCGATGTAAGTAGCAGCAGACCACAGCCGACATTTCATTTCTCTACTGCCGTCTATCGATATAACTGGGGTTACTTTTTGGGCCCAGGCAGGTTTGCTCCGATAATGCTCATTATGGGCGTTCTATGGGTAAGCCCAATTTAAGCCCAATTAAAAATAAATAAGCACTGATCGGCTTTATCAACATAAGTTTTGATAATTAAAACTTCTGAATAATTGTAAAAGCTTCAGGATTTTGATGGATTTGAATACACTTACTCATATAATTAAAATAATCTGTTAATTAATTTAGAAAGTCCACTATGAGTGTTCTATGGGTATGCCCAATGTAAGCCCAATCAAGAAATCAAACACTGATCGGCTTTATTAACATAAGTTTTGATAATTAAAAAGTCGGAATAATTGGAAAAGTTTCAGGATTCGGGTGGGATTGCATCCACTTACTCATATAATTAAAATAATCTGTAAATTAATTTCACTTTTTGTTATCTGGGCTAACCAGTTGGGGCCCAATTGGCGCCCAATTATAAGTTGGGCTAAGTTGGGCCGATTTCCACATGGGTAGAAAAATGTGACAAGAAGGAATAATTGGCAAGACATTTGATGTTGATTCCGCAAAGAAACTTAATACTTTTCATGGAAAAATAGTCAAACTGTGCATTTATTTATAAAAAATGTTTGCAAAATTAATATTTTTTATCAATTTGAACAAAATTACAGCTAGGAGTCACTAACGATACATTTTTAGTGGGTTCCGCGAAAACAAATTGGCCCTATTCGTGGAATAATGTTGAAAATGTGAATTTGTTCATAAATATTGTTTCAATAATTACCAGTTGTTGTTGAAAAAAAAAATTAGAGCAACGAGTCATTGGCAAGATATTTTTGGTCGATTCTGCAAAAAAATGAAGCCTATTCATTGTGACATACAGAAACTGTGTACTATTAGATACTAAATTCAATCAATTTAACAAGTTTTATTGAATTTTCGATTTTTCGAGAAAATTCAAAATGTTCTTATGATAATTTGGTAAGGCTTTCAAAAAGCAACGTTTTTCTTTTATTTACTTTTTTCATGTCGTACTTTGTTTAGCTTAAAATTTTCATTTTCGTTTGTATTTTTGTATTTTTGAATTTTGAAAATGCTATAATTCTTTTTTACATTCACATCTTAATGAGAAGGTATTGGCTTTATGTGAAGATTGAGTTTCGCGGATTTCATCAAATCTTGACGTTTTTGAACTCACTGATTGAGAAAAAATTGATTTTACTTCGGTGTCTGTCTATTTCAAAAACATCAATTTTTTCTTTAAAAAAAATTCTTTAGCTTTCGATCTGATTCAGATATTCCAACTTTATTCGAATTTTTTTAGTTTTACCGTCCTCTTTCAAAATCCCTCGAAAAAAATGTTAAAAATTAATAGAGTGGCGACGATTAGTTTGAAAATATAAAAGTAGTTTTTCACAAAAAACTCACACTTTTATGCTTTGTTTAATTTGGCCTCTCGCTTTTTCTGTATATTTTGCATCGTTTACGAGAAAAATTTAGAAAATTATATTTTGAGGAAAAAAAAAGTTCTCTCAGCCAAAAAAAATGGTTTAGCCCGCTTAAAACTCGAAGGATGTTTTTCTCATAAAAGACGAATTTCAATAAGAAATTGACAAAAAATGTAAGTGTCGGGTTTTTTGTGAAAACCGAATTCTAATTTTTCATTCAAATCGTTGCCACTTTTCTAATTTTAATTTTTTTCCAATTTTCCAACGGATTTCAAGTATTGTACGAAAATCGTTCCACAAAGAAAATCGTTCATTTCTACGCACATGTAATATCAACCTTATCCTCGCTCTTTGCTTTTTTAGAAATCAACAAACCTTTTTGCAAGAAATCTATTGACGTCTCTGAATTTTTATTACCTATAATTAAAAATATAAACGATATAATAATTCATTACTAAACCAATTTTTTAATACCTATTATGTTTTGAATATTTTAGAAACAATAATTAATAATATCTAAATGAAAGCGCTTGAAATTTAAAAAACAAATTGAACTAGTTTGAACTTAAAGCATTCTAATGTGAAATATTTTAGATTAGGTAAAATTTGTAAAAAACGAGAATTTCGAATAAAATGAAAATGAAGTGAACTGGTATCATTTCTGAAGAAAAGCTTTAAACTTGGATAATTTGTCAATCAAAGTATTTGAAATTGACAAATTTTAAAAGAGAAGCTCTCAAAATTAAAAAAATTAACATTTTTTCGATATTTAAAAAAAATTGCAATGTGAAGCATTGGTTTCTTAAAAACGAAACTCATGAGATATGTATTGAATATTGCCATTGAATAAAAATAAGAAAATCTGGAATACCTACGCTCGTTCGAAAAATACTACATTTAAGAAAAATGTATTTCATTTTTTGAGAATTCACAGGTAATTTTCAAATGTTTGAAAAAAACCAAGAAAAAAATCTTGTGGTAAAACTGTGAAATACTTGTCTTTTTATTTTCACTGTAGAAATTATATCGAAATAGAAAATCATTCTGACATCACCTAGACCTTTCTTGAAATTTTGCGTAATTTGAAATGGAATTGGTCCACAGTATAAATGTATATAGAGTTCCCCATCGAATTCCAACATACAATTCTATATGGTCTTCTCCATATAATTTAACCGTAGAATTCACGAGAAAATCCATGGAGTTTTTTCCAGATTTACGTATAGAATTCCATATGAACATATCACGCAGAATTCCATATAGAATTCCATGAAATTTCCATACATCGGATGTGAAAATCATTCTATGGAAAGTCTATGGAAGGTTTTCCATGAAAATTCCATTGTCGGTTTTATGGAATTCACATGAGACAATAAAGAATTTTTTATTTAATACTATAAAGATTAAAATATTTTATAACTATCTTTACTTTCGCTTTTTAAAATTTAGTTTGAAACAACAAAAATCAATAACAATAACGGCTAATAAATATGAATAATAAAATGTGGTTCAAGAAAAAAATTTCACTTTTCTCGTAACATCTGAAGGAATTATTACAGCTTCCCTAATATCTGGATTTCGATCATCGATGGCCCCTATACTTTGTGGCAATGAAAGTGAAGATGGGCTCGTTTCGTAAGAATTTAATTCGTCTGAAAACGCAATATTATTATATCGCGTTACATCATTTTGAAATTATGGGACCTAGATTCTTCCCACACGAAAATTATTCCCATGGGAAATGTATCCTTTACAGTTGAAAATAGTTCATTAATAATTCGTCAATGATAATATGCATTGAAATAGTTCCAATTGATAAATAAAATAATTGAAGTTAAAACAATTTAAAAAAAATTAGGAAATATTATAAATTCAACGAAATAAAATTTGTTGGACAATTAAAGAAGAAGACAAATAACCAGTTTTTATTGATGTGGATTGCACAAATTTATTCCAGAGATGCTGCTATTAGGTCATTTTATAATCTCAATGTCCTCGCCTCTTCAGCCGTATTATCTTCATACAAGGTCGAGTTCCAGGAAACGCTGATCATGAAAGGACGCCTCAGAATATTTTTTTTACAAATTTGTCCTAGTTTCAATTTTGCATTACTTCTAATTTTTAAAAAATTTAAAAATAATTTTGAATTTCTTAATTTCTACAATTTCTATTCGTAATTAAACTAAATGTTTCCATTTATCGTGCAATTCTTGGACAAATTCTGAAACTTTTCAAATATTTACAATTTGCCTGTTAAAATAAGTAAATTCTTATCATAATTCCCATTTCCAACTTTTTATATCATTATAGAGAAAATTTAAATAATTTAATTTCCCCAATAAAAAAATAAATAACTGAAAAAATATTGTCCCTTTAATAAAAAAATTAATTAATTTGTTTCAATCAGTTCATTAATGCCACAATTAATGATCATTTTTTCTCTTAGAAGAAGGGATTTTATTGAAAGAACCTAACCGAGAAAAGACAGTTACTTCGATTTAATATTACTCTCAGAATATTTTACTGATTAAGCTAGAAGATATATTTCTTGCAATACGAATATCCAATTAACATTTAAATACGATAACGAGAAATTATTCTCACTTGTATTCCTGTCTAGTCTAATTTTTTATATTATTACTACTACAAGGCTTTCCTGATAATACTTTGACATTTATATTTTACTTATTTAAATAAAGATTTTTTATGAAAATTAATTAAAAGTGCATTTCTGTAGAAATTAATTTATCCTTATGAAAAATAGATCTTCCATCAAACAAGAAGTAAAGAAGATTTTTCGCAATCTGTGAATTTAATCGATAGCCTTCAATGGAGAAAAATTGCAGCGGAAGAAGAATTTTCCAAGAACTCAATTAGCATGTGATTGTGCAAATGGTTATTGAGTATTATTATGGGAAAAAGATTTAATCTTCCGTTAGTAAAATTGAACACAATTTTTTTCATATTACTTTTTAGCATCACTAAAAATAAGAAAATCAATTTGCGTAATTTTTGATCTATTGCAAAACGAGGAGAAATTCAGATATAAAAAATTCAGTATTTAGTGAAAGTTTTGCAATGAGTGTTTTAATAAATCGCTTAGAAACTTTTTTCTTGTTTGAAAGACTTTGTTTTGATTACAAAATCAATCACTGATAGGAAATAAAAAATTAACATTTTCGAAACGAATATTGAAGATAATAAGAGTTATATAACTAATGGGGGAGACAATGATAGAGTGGGTAATAGAGCTTAGGGTAGACCATAAAGAAAACCACTTGCATCAACATTCTCAAATAAATTTACTATTGAGGGTCAATATAATCCTCCGTTAAACATTATAAATAAACAAATATTTTGTAATAATTTATTTCATACAAATGAACTCCGATTATTCTATTCATACTTTTATTATAAATTAGTTATTCTAGACACTAAATACTGTTATCTACTCTACTATACCCTCCCCAAAATATGCGCAAATTTCAATATATTTAACAAATTATTGAATATGTAAATAATTAAAATAATGTTTTGGATATTTAATAAGAACCTGGGAATCTTCAAACGTAGAAGGTCGAATCGTAAATGAGAACTGGGACTCAGCTATAAAGACGTAACTCCCAAAGGTGAGAGGTGAGAAATGAGAAATACTAAAAAGAAGATACCGGACAGTGAAATTTTGGCAGTAGGAGGACCACTATAAAATAGCGTTCGATCCCATCTCTTCACATCAGTCACATCTCCTTCACTCTGAAGACCACACCACAAACCCGAAAATCAAAAATGAAGATGGTATGTATTTTGGAATTTTGGATCACCAAAAGTGCCTCCACAATTTTTTTCTGGACACCAAGATTCTCAAAAGTGTTATACTGTGTTACAAAAAGTGCCGTATTCGGGAGATATATTCAGAAAAAATTATTTATTTAAATAAAGCTGTGATTTGCTTTAGTGAAATATTTTGTTGTGACATTTATTTTGAAGTGGAACGGATAGTATTTAGTAAAGACAATAATTTATTAATCATATTTAAAAAATTGTCTACCAAAAATATTAAAATTAAATATGTGTGGGGAGAGGGGTACAGTGGATAGCAGAAAGCAAAGTAGATAATAATCAATAAAAACTAATAATGTGTGTGAGATAAAGAATTAAAGTAGATAATTAATCCTGAGCTGACTTTTATCATTTCTTTTATGGATATTTTTTAAAATTAATTATGGAATTAGGGAAACAAATTACAAGTTACTTTATACATTTAATTAAAATAGAATTAAAACTGGCATTCTGAACATTTATTTATTTCATTTTTCGTTAAGAAGTGACTTTTAGACTGAAAATTCAGCTATTTGTTTGACAATTCGTCTTTCTTGGTAGCAAAATAATATTCCTAGTTGAAAATTCAACTAGTTAGTTAAAAATATTTACATTTTGTTGGAAATTCGTCGTTTTTGGTATAAAATCAAATTTTTTGGGAAAAAATGCAAATGTTTGGTTGAAAATTAATCTGTTTTGGTTGAGGATTCAACTATTTTGATGAAAATTCGGCTTTTTTGGTTAAAATTATATTGTGTTCGATTTAAGATTAAAATATTTTTTTGTTGAAGTGTCAACTTTTTTATTTTTTGTTGAAAATGCATCTTTTTCATTATACAATTGAACTCCTTAGTTGAAAGTTTAACTAATTTTTTAAAAATTCATTGTTTTGTTTGAGGATTCATATTTTTAGTAGAAAATTCAACTCTTGGTTTGACAATTGAACTACTTTGTTAAAGTTTCCCTTTTTTAGGGTGAACCTTAATTTTTTTAATTGCAAATTTAACTATTTGGTTAAAAATGAATTTTGCTGTTAAAATTTGATATTTTCGGTTTGAAAATTCAACTGGTTTGTATAGAAAATTCGTCTTTTTGTCTTAAAGATCCAACAATTAGGTAGAAAATTCAACTACGTGGTAGGAAATTTAACTTTGTTTTGCATAAGACTGTTTTTCTATTTGAAATTAATTTTTTCACATAGACTTTTAACTATTCCATTTTTGGTTGGAAATTGATTTTTTTAGTTTAGACATCCAACTACATGGTTAGAAATGGTTTTATTTTGTTAAAAATTCGCCTTTTTTGGTCAAAAAATCATCTTGATTGAAAATTCAACTTTTAGCTTAAAAAATTTATGTATTTTGTCAAGAATCCGTCTTTTGGTAGAAAATTAATCTTGCTGGTTGAAAATTGATCTTTTTGGAAAATTCAATAGTTTGGTACAAAATTCAACTATTTTGTAGATGATTAATTTTTCTTATATTAAAAAAATCTTTTTTTTCAATGAGAATTTAACTGTTCCATTTTTGTTAAAAGTTGATCTTTTTAGTTTAAAAAGTCAACTACTTGGTTGAAAATTTACGTAGTTTGTTGAAGATTATTTTTTTGTTGTAAAAAATAAACCTTTTTGGTTGAAAATTCAAGTATTTAATTTAAAACTTATGTATTTTGTTAGAAATTCGTCTTCTTGGTTGAAAATGCGACTAGTTAGTTAAAAATTCATTATTTTCTTGAGAATTCGTCTTTTTCAGTAAAAAATTAATCTTCTTGGCTAAAAATGATCTTTTTGGTTTAAAATACAATTATTTCATTGCAAATTCAACTTTTTTGTATAAAGCTTGTATTTTTAGCTTTAAAAATCCACTCTTTGTTTCAAAATTTATTTTGTTAAGAATTCGTCTTTTATAGTATTTTGTGGAAATTTCTTCTTTTTTGGTTCCATTCAACTGTTTCTGATTAAAAATGAAAATCTTCCTTTGGTTGAAATATCAACTGTCATATTTTTTGTTGTGATATCATCTTTTTTGGTCAAAAATTTGCAACATTAGAAAGGGTTTAGGGGGAAGGGTCAAAACTTACTGACCCTAACATAGGGGGTTACTTGGTTTGAAATTTTAGAAAAAAAACTAAAAATAAGGTCTGATAATTAGGGGGCTCGAATTTTTTAAGGGAATTAAGATGTCTCAAGTATTTTATGTACCTGATATACAAATTTTAAAACTTCAAATCTAGTGTCCTAAATCTCGGGGGTTGGGGGTGCCCCCTGGATCCGCCTTTGATTTGACCAATATTTTTTTTATAAGGACTCTCGATCAAATAAAGCAAAAATTTTAAAATTCAAATTTAGCTTCAGACTGTCTTTAAACTCATTAGGTATTTCAAGTTGTGACGTCAGCCATAAGTGTATTTGGGTATTATTTTGTGTTTTTCAAAATCTGCTCAATTAAATAATAAAATCACTGCAAAAAAATGATATATTTTATAATTTAATTGAACAGCTTTTGAACAATAAAAAATAATATCAAAATATCCTTATGGTGGTTCAGGTTATCGAGGTTTCTCGAAGGATAAGTGAAGTTGCGCATTAGACATGTACGCAGCAATAAGTATTGGCCGGTTTTTTGAATCTCTGCGCACCATCTGCGCAAACGTCAAAAACAATCAGGGCGACTAGTGGTGGGGGAACCAGATAAGGGAAACTTCAAGATATGGAGGTTCAAGAATCGAGGCCCGACTATTGCGTGACCCTCGGCATGCAGACATCTTTGATTTCCCCCACTCAATATTTTCAAGTGTGGCTTTGCGAATTTGGCGCGAACTTCAAATTTTATTTTTTTATTTTTAAATCAATATAATTTTATAAAATAAATATTTTTCAATTTCAGGTAATTGTATTCGCCGCCATCCTGGCTCTGGCTCTTGCCGCTCCCCAGGGAGATAGACAGCAGGAAGTTGTCCTTGTAAGGGAACTTCAGCACAACAACATTGGAGTCGATGGCTATCAATATAACTACGAACTTTCGGATGGACAGAAGAAGGAAGAATCTGCTGAATTGAGGAATGTTGGAACTGAAAACGAAGCTCTTGTCGTTAGAGGAAGTTTCTCCTGGGTTGATGCCAACGGACAACTTCACACCGTTGATTACACCGCCGACGAAAATGGATTCCACGCAGTTGGATCTGATATCCCAGCTTAAATTCCCCCTTAGTGCAATAACTCCGATTCTAAATAAATTTTTTTTCTATTTTTCCTAAATTTGTGTATTTTATTATTTCCTTCCAGCTTTACGTAGACTTTAAAATTAAATATATATATTAAGATAATATATTTAGGTTTTATGTTAAGATTTAAAGTTCTTCAATTCTCAAAATAATTTTTTTTTGCTATTTTGAATTTACAAAAATAATAGAATGAATGCAATATTAATATACGTTAACTTCAGATGGATGAAGAATTTTGTGTCATAAACTAGGGCGTGAAAAGGGTTAATAAAACAATTAAAATATTGCTTTTCCTGTACTGGCAAGGAAACCGAGTAACGATTTTTTAAGCTGCAATCAACTACATTATAATTTTCTATTTTATTCTACTGAACCTCAAAGTTCGACGAGACCAAAAAAACGAAATTTTGACAAAAGAATTGACGCCTTGTCGGTTTTCGTTTCCAGTTCTGAGGAAAACGAAAAAAAAGAGAGGATACCGATTCCTGAATTTGGAAAGTAAATTACAAATTTATTAAAACCAATAATTACATGATAAATTAACTAAACTATGGAAAATAATATTTGAAATCCTTTATTCAGTGCTGAAATAAAATCAATCAACTCAGTGTGCTCTTTTGAAAATAAACCAGGCTGTCTCGAATCGAAAAACATTTTCACAAAAAAAGGAAATCAATTAATTTTCAATTTCCGTCACTTTTTAAAACCGGAGAAAGTTACTGAAGCTTATTTACACGCCAAGTCATATGACAGGTAAAATTAATCAGAACAAAATTAATTGAATCGAAAATCTTAAAATTCAAATATCGCATCAGAATGACTTCAAGATTGACTATTCGATTTTCTCGCGACCTTTCAAGATGACATTTAATTGTATCCCTAATCCATACAGAATACAATCAAAAAGAGTTGAAGAAAAAAAACTACTGGCAGCTATTCTGCCAAAATCGAATCTTGAGATTAAGGCGAACTCAATTTTTACTGAAGTGGATACCGAAAAAAAATTAGCCTGTGGCGACAAGTCTGGCGTTCGCGCCAAAAAGGTAAATATCAAATTTTTGTTCTAACAAGGAGAGGTCGCAAGATGTGCGTCGTTGATTCGACTGGATCTTCACAGGGTGAAAGTACATCAAAATCAATTTGGTGCGTATTTTTTATTTTTATCCAATGGGCCTTTTTTCCGAGATATTGAGGTTTGAGTATTTGCGCTCGAGCGCTGGACTCACGCCTAGTGTTCTGAAGAGTTTAAGTGCTCGCAGAAATTCTAAAGAGCGTGAGAATATACTCGAGAATATGCTTGACCTTTATGTGCTTTGAGAATTTAGTGAGCGTTTACGAGCATTTTGAATTAGGATTCAAAAAATCGTATTTTCTATCTTTAATAATAATAATTACATTATTTAAATTTCGCGGGAAAATTTATACTAATTTCTAAATTCTTCTAATAATGTTAATAACAATGTTAACCCTTAAATGGTAACGTCGGGTCACTCGTGCCTTGACCAAATCTTCTCCCCTTGCTAGCTTAGAGAAAAGCGTGGGAGGCAGGCCCAAACTATACTCTAAATAATTGTACACTAGTAGGCTATAAGCTCCCCAAGTGCCGTCACTCTAGTCCGTAAATAGCATTTGTAGAAAACAGTCGAAATTCCGGAAAGGCACGAGTGACCCGACGATACCATTAGCGCTGGCGAAAAGTGTAACGTAATTAAAATTCTTTTTTCAAAATTCTGATGTTTTTTTTATTATGAATTGATGTTTTTTATCATGAATTGATGGATTAAACTTACCTGATAGTTTTTTAAGATAAATTGTAATGGAAATTCGAATTTTTGAATTTTTTCCCCAAATATTGATGTTTTTCGACTATAAATTGATGAATTAAAGTTATCCAAAAGTTTTTTAACCTGAATTTTAATTGCAATTTGAATTTCTGAATTTTTTCGGAAACCTCATGTTTTTTGACTATAAATTGATGAATTAAAGTTGACCAAAAGTTTTTTAACGGGAATTTTATTGGAATTTCTACCTCTTTATACGTACTTTGAAAAAACTTGATTTTCATGTTCAAAGCTTAAGCATTCCTTTTATTTATACAGAATCTCAATCTTTTTTTTCTTACAGTACTTTTTTTACCCTTTAATTTCCCGTTTGATTTAAAAAAAAAAATTAATTACATCCTAAGTTATGATTTTTTTGACAAAATGGTGCATTCTTCACGTTTTTATTTGTTTATTTCATTATATTGTTTAAAAAAATGATAAAATCAGCAATATAGTGATTCATCCTTATACTAGGATAGTTGATGAAATTTCATGAATTTTGTGGAATTTTTTAGAGCACTTTAGAGCACTTTTCAAAGCGCCAGACACGAGTGACCCGACGATACCGTTTAAAGGTGTCGAAAATGACGTTACCATTTAAGGGTTAATAAAGAAAAATATTGTTTCAAAATATATTTTAAACACTTTTTAGTTCTCTTTTCATGGCAAGAAGATAAATTTTCAACCGAAGAAATGAATTTTTAACTGATGATGAATCTTCAACCAAAAATATGAATTTTTAACCAAATAATTAGTTGAATTTTCAATCAAAAAGATTAATTTTCTACCAAAAAAGACTCATTTTCAATAAAGTACATGAATTTCCATCTAAAAAGAATCAAATTTCAACCAAAATCAGAATGGTTAAAATATCAGAAAAATAAATGTTCAACAAAAAAAAACGAATTTTCAACAAAATAGTTTTTTTTTCATAAAAAAATGATTGTTAAACCAGAAATAGAAAAATTAAATTTTCAGTTTAGACTATCAATTTTGAACAAAAAAAAAAATGAATTCTCAACACAATAATTCAATTTTAAACTGAAAAAGATAAACTTACAAACCAAAAATATAATATTTCAATTTGCAGTTAGAAAAGTAAATTAAAACAAACAAGTTTTCAGCAAAATTAATTAATTTTGAACTGAAAATATAAATTTTTAAGCGAAAATGAAATAGTTATATATCTTCAGTAAAAAATTAATTTTCAACTAAAAAGAAACGAATTTTCAAACAGAGAATTTAATTTTTAATCAAAATCATGAATTTTTATCCAAAAATATGAACATTTCTCCAAACAGTGGATTTTTCAATCCAAAAGATGAATTTCCTATCAACAAAAAAACGAATTTTCAACTAAATAGTTTTTTTTTTTTTTTAAATGAAAGAAATGAATTCTTAATAAAAAATATAATAGTCAAATTTTTTACTGAACCCATAATTTTTTAACAAAAAAGATTACACTTCTTTCGAAAATGGTAAATTTTCCACAAAAAATGGAATAGTTAAAGTGAATTTTTAACTAAAATGATGAATGAATCTTCAACTAAAAAAATTTCATTTCTAACCATATACATGAATTTCAGACTAAAAATATAAATTTTCTATCAAAAATAAAATTGGATAATTTTCAGTTAGTAACAAAATTTTCAACCAAAAAAGAAACAAATTTCCAACAAAACTGTTAAATTTTCAACCAAAGAAATGAATTTTGAACCAAAAAGATGAAATTGCAGCTAATGAGAGTACTCTTTTACCAAAAAGAAGACGGATTTTCAAGAAATAGTTAAAGTTTCACCGTAAACAGATAAATTTTCACCTAAAAATAGAATAGTTAAATTTTCAGTGAAAAAATTAATTTTCAACCAAGGAGATTAAATTTCTATCAAAAAAGACCAATTTTCGAAAAAAATGGAACAGTTAGTTACATTTCCAGTTGAAAAATTCTAAATACGAAAAAACACATTTTCAACCGAAAAAGATCAATTTTCAACCAATAAGATGAATTTTCTACTAAAATAGATGAACTTTTAACAAAGTACATGCATTTTCAACCTAATATTTGAATTTTTAAAGGAATTTCCAACCAAAAAGATGAATTAGTCACCAAGAAGATTAAATATTCTCCCACAAAATTCGAATTTTCAATAAAATACAGGAATTTTAAACCAAATATTTGAATTTTCAAATTAAGAAAATAAATTTTGAACCAAACATGTATAGTTAAGTTTTCAATTATAACCATTATTTTCATCTAGAAAAAATAATTTTCAACAAAATAATTGAATTTTGAACAAAAGAAAGGGTTTTCAACTAAAATGATGAATCATCAACCAAATAAATGAATTTTTAACAAAGTAGTTTCACTTCCAACTAAGTAGTTGAATTTTTTACCAAATAAGATAAATTCTGAACGAAAAACGTGATATTTTATATTTCAACCACAAAAAGGATTTTAATTGTACACCAAAAATAGTTGAATTCAACCAGAAAAGATGAATTTTCTACAAAATGGTTTGAATCCTCAAGCAAAACAGCTTAATTTTCAACCAAATATTGGCGATTTTGGATAAAGTTCCGAATAGGTGAACTCTCCGATTTCGTTGAAACCACGTATATTTACGTATTTTTATGGTAAAAACCATTAAAAAAACCCATAAAAATTATTTTTTTTTTCTTTATCTCAGTAAATACGGAGAATTTTGAAAAATGTTTCAAACAAAAGTTGTAGCTAGTATAAAAATACATCTTTTGTGTATTATACACTTTTCGCCTAAAACAATTATATTTCGAGAAAAAGAGGATTGTGTTGGAGAAACAATAAAAACAAGAAAACAGTCACTCTCGTCCCTTTTTCGTAACTAGTCAGTAAATGCGTAGACCCCCCCCCCAACTTAAACCTGGAAAAGGAGACGAGCATAACTGAACGCATGTAGCCCCCCCCAACTTAAACCTGGAAAAGGAGGCGAACGTAACCAAACGCATTTTCGTAACTAGTCAGTATATGCGTAGCCCCCCCCTCCCCAACTTAAACCTGGAAAAGGGGACGAGCATGACTGAACGCATTTCCATAACCAGCCAGTAAATGCCCCCCCACTCCAACTTAAACCTGGAAAAGGGGACGAGCGTAACTGAACGCATTTTCGTAACCAGTCAGTAAATGCGTAGCCCCCCCACTTAAACCTGGAAAAGGGGGCAAGCGTGACTGAACACATTTCCGTAACCAGTCAGCAAATGCGTAGCCCCCTCCCCACAACTTAAACCTGGAAAGGGGGACGAGCGTGACTGAACACATTCCCGTAACCAGTCAGTAAATGTGTAGCCCCCCTCCCCCTTAAACCTGGAAAGGGGGACGAGCGTGACTGAACACATTTCCGTAACGAGTCAGTGAATGCGTAGCCCCCCCCCCCAACTTAAACCTGGAAAGGGGGACGAGCGTGACCGAGCGCATATCTGTAACTGTTTTATTGTTTTTCCAACGCAATCCTCTTTTTCTGAAAAATAATTGTTTTAGGCAAAAAGTGTATGAGACAAAAAAGATGTATTTTTATAGTAGCTAGAACTTTTGTTTCAAATATTTTTCAAAATTCTTTGTATTTACTGAGATAAAGAAAAAAATCATAATTTTGAAGGGGGTTTTCATGGTTTTTACCATGAAGACATCCTTGTCGCCAATTTTCACTATGATTTTCGTAATCAGCGCATCAAAATACGTAAGTATACGTGGTTTCAACAAAATCGGAAGGTTCACCTATTCGGAACTGCACCCGCGATTTTTAACCATAATAGTCAAATTAATTTCAACTTTAGTTTATCGAAAATTCCCTCACTCTGTCAGGTTTTCCCTGATATTCCCTGACTTTCTGGAATTACCTGACCTGTAGCAACTCTGTAATTTAAAAGAAGTGTATGTTTATTTCACTTTAGAATGTTTTTGTAATAATATACAGGGTGACTAAAAAGTCCCGGGACGGTTGGATATTTCCTCCGGTAAAATATTTTTCAAAAAAGTGAAGGTCATTCCTGAAGTAAATTTCAACGAGGAATTCAATGGTGACCTTCATTTTGACCTTGAAGTTGACCTTCATGGCTTTTTGAAGGTCAACTTTGTTTTTTCAAATGGAAACCCCCTTTTTTTACATCTGCAATCGATAGAGCGGAAAATTCTACGTTCAGATACGTACCCAAGTCATAGAGCAATTGTAACGTTCAAGGTCAATTAGAGGTTATTTGAAATAAACAAAGTTTTCCAATAGGTCAGTGCAATTCCTGAAGTATTTTTCAACGGGCAATTCAATGGTGACCTTCATTTTGACCTTGAAGTTGACCTTCATGGCTTTTTGAAGGCCAAATTTGTTTGTTTTTTAAAAATGGAAACCCCCTTTTTCACATCTGCAATCGATAGAGCGAAAAATACTACGTTGAAGTACGTACCCAAGTCATAGGTCAATTGTAACGTTCCAAGTCAGTTAAAGGTTATTTGAAATTAACAAAGTTTTCCAAGAGGTCAGTGTAATTCCTGAAGTAAATTTCAACGAGAAATTCATTGGTGAGCTCTGTATTGATCTTGGTGATGATCTTCAAGGTTTTTTCAAGGTTTTTTCCAAGCATCATTAATACAGATACCCTCTCTCGTTCCGAAAGTTTAGCTTGCGCCACAATAATCTTTTAACGAAAGATAGTAAGTATGTACTCGTAATACGTAAATTTAGTTTCGATTCGTAACATTCGTATGGAGATAGAAAAACGGTATAGGACTTATGGTATCGCCTTAGGTATTGACTTAGGTATTGAAAAACGGTATAGGACTTTTCGATATAACTCTTTGGGGAGGAACAGAACTCTCACCAGAACTCCTGGAACTTTTAATGAAAAATTTCCTATATGATTTTACAATATTCAAAACAATTTCAAATAACCTTTAACTGACCTAGAACGTTACAATTGACCTATGACTTGGGTACGTACTTGAACGTAGTATTTTTCGCTCTATCGATTGCAGATGTGAAAAAAGGGGGTTTCCATTTAAAAAAAAAACAACAAATTTGACCTTCAAAAAGCCATGAAGGTCAACTTCAAGGTCAAAGTGAAGGTCACCATTGAATTCCCCGTTGAAAAATACTTCAGGAATTGCACTGACCTCTTGGAAAACATTGTTTATTTCAAATAACCTCTAATTGACCTTGAACGTTACAATTGACCTATGACTTGGGTACGTATCTGAACGTAGAATTTTCCGCTCTATCGATTGCAGATGTAAAAAAGGGGTTTTCTATATTAAAAAAACAAATTTGACCTTCAAAAAGCCATGAAGGTCAACTTCAAGGTCAAAATGAAAATCACCATTGAATTCCCCGTTGAAATTTACTTCAGGAATTGCACTGACCTCTTGGAAAACTTCGTTCATTTCAAATAACCTTTAATTGACCTCGAACGTTACAATTGACCTATGACTTGGGTACGTATCTGAACGTAGAATTTTCCGCTCTATCGATTGCAGATGTAAAAAAGGGGGTTTCCATATAAAAAAACGAAGTTGACCTTCAAAAAGCCATGAAGATCAACTTCAAGGTCAAAATGAAGGTCACCATTGAGTTCCTCGTTGAAATTTAATTCAGGAATGACCTTCACTTTTTTGAAAAATATTTTACCGGAGGAAATATCCAACAGTCCCGGGACTTTTTAGTCATCCGTATGTATTAATTATGATATATATTTGTTTAAACAATGAATGCTTTAAATTACGCGCTCAAGCGTAAATGCTAAATACTTGAACCTCAATATCATGAAAACTAAGGCCCATTAGATCGAAAGAAAAAATATGCATCTAATGGATTTTCATGTACTTTCACCCTGTGAAGCCCCCAGTCGAATCGGCGACGCACATCTCGCGACCTCTCCTGGTAAGTGTAGCCCAATTAATTTAATATTTATTAGAAAATTGCACTCTATTTCTAAAATATCTCCAGAAAACTGTTCAATATTTTATAACATAATAATTAAATATCAAAAGTTTGCAAAAATTGTAATTTTGTATTAAATTATCAAACAAAGAGCCATGCCAGGTCGGAAAAATATGACGGAATTCAACGAGTGAAGCGAACTGTAGCCACGAAGAATATCGTTTATGATTTTGCAAATCCTCTAAATTCGATGAGCGCTGGAGAGAAAAATCCAAAATTATTTCCAACCCATGCAGCCATTGGTAAACAAATTATGATTGCCTGCGAAACTAGTGTATATTTTAGAGAGGCTTTGAATTTTTAATTTCTCGCCAGATTGATGTTTTGTTTAAGCATAACTTTAGGATTTTGGCGCGATTTTTAAAGTAGTAAATATTACAATTTCAACTTCAAATGTAACTACTATTCTGAATTAATATAACAATACGTTTAGCTTTTTTAAATTGAAAATAGGTGTTAAATTCTCCGAGAAAAAAAGATCATTGGCGACTCTGCCTCATCTGGTTCCAGTTTCTTCGAGTGGCAATAATTTCAAAATTGAAGAATTTAATTATGATTCTTCCAAAGGAACTTTATTACCATCCCTTCCAAGTCGAAACGAAAGGAGACCTAATGGGAATTTCCGATCAGTTTCCAAAAGCAGGCACAATGGTACTTACGATACTTATCATTTTAAAATTCAAATTTAGCGCGAGAACATCTTGAAAATCAGAGGTTATGTTTAAGTATAGTTTTCGCAATTATGGCGCAAAATTCAAATTGGCAAATTTTTTTCAGTTTCAATTTTTTAAAATAAATAAACCATCCCTTTCAGAAGAAAAAATTCAAAATGCATCTTCATCAGAGAAATTCAGTCCTGAGTCTAACTGGCAAAAATTAAGACAACGAACATCCAATAAAATTCTTTGTGATAAATCCGAAACATCTAACGCTCGATTAAAAAAACTTTACGAAACTTTTGAAAAATTAAATCAACGACTGGATGATTGTAAATTGGAAAAGAAATGTCTGAATCTGCCAAAAAGTGACGAAATAGATGAACAAACTTATCGAATTCAAGAAAATTTCGTAGAGACAACAAAAATGAAAAAAATTCGATGTGAAGAAGATTTTGAGAATTTGAAAAAAAGGAAATCGCATCAATCAGACGTAGAAGATTATCTAGAAAAATATGCTGTAAATTTTGATAAACTGAAAGATGAAGATCAATATCCAAAAGAAATTCATCCCTCATCTAAAGAAGTTGCAGAATTATTAGAAAGATTAGACATTCGAGATATTGGATTTCAGAATTTCGATGAGCCTGAGGTTTTTGAGGATTTTGAAGGGAGTCCAAAAGAAAAATTGGAAGAATCTAGAACTACGAATCAAGAATCGCAATTTACAAATAGAATGAGTTTGGAAGAGAAGGAAAAAATTGTCAAGAGGCTTTTAAGTGGAAAATCAGAAGAGGGGATAAATATAGAAAAAAATAGGCTTGATTCTTTTTCTAAGAGTCAGGAGTTGAAAAAGGAGGATTCGAAACCTCAAATTCCGAATTTAATGTCGAGAATGTTCAAATCTGACTATTTAAGACAGAATTTAAATTTGTAAGATTTTTTTAATACAGCAATTTAAAATAAAAATTAAAATAACTTCATTTTCCTGTTTTCAATGTGCCTTTGAGAGTTTTTAAATTTGTATTAAGAAAAAAATGTTGGTATGATAGAAACCGATTAATTTTAAAAATAAAAATAAACAATTGAGAAAACATACACGGAAATTCAGGAAATAGAAAAACATTTTTTGATTACATATACTGTCAGAAATCGGAATGTTCTTACTCAATGTTCATTTAAGGAAAAAAGAGTCTCTCTTTTATGCAAACAATTGTGCAACTGTTATCGGTCGAAATAGTTGGCACTTTCTTTCTCAGAAAATTTAAACAATGTCATTTTAATAAATGAAGGCTTATTTCGTCCGATGAACAATTCGCGATAATAATAATAATTTATTTCTTTGAAATACACATTCACTGAAAACATGGTAGTTTTTGAAAGTATAATTTAAGATTTTTTTCTATTTCTATATATTTTAATACTGCACTGAACATCAATCAAATTTATAGAAATTCGTAAATCTGGAATAACCGTTGCAGACAGCAGCGCATTACGAAACTATCTAAAATTATTTTACAATAGAATTTTGCAGTGCTTCAAATTATAAAAAAAATAATTGAAGAGACTTGTGAATTTGGCCAATTCTTCACGATCCTAAAGTCTCCTATATCTACGGATTTCAAACTTTTGTAATTAATTATAAACAAACTAAAGGTCCGATCAAAAAACCGGAAACACTTTTGAATTCGTCTTCGAAATCTCTAAATGTCCTTTCCAAACACAATTTGTAAAAAAATTACATAATTTTCAAAGTACTACATTTTTTATAAACAAATATATTAATTTCTAACTAACTTTGACTATTTAATCAAAATCAGCATGTAAGCACCTCTAAGAGGCTTTAAGATTTTTGATTTAAAAAAGAATGGTTTGAGCAAATGAAATGTTATTAACATTTTTTGAACTTTTTACAACAATTTCCATAATAATGTAAACAAAAAGGCTATCTTCCAGTTGAGTCTGTAAAAGAATTGTACAAATTTTGTTCTGATTTACGCGAATCACGCGAACACGAATTGTTGAAATTCATTTGTAATTAATTGTATTTAATTTGTAATGGGTTGATTAGAACATCTCATGGGACAAGGTATACTTACTTATTTATGAGCATTTTTTATTAGGATTAAAAAAATCGTATTTTCTATCTTTAATAATAATAATTACATTGTTTAAATTTCGCGGGAAAATGTATCCCAATTTCCAAATTCTTCTAATAATGTTAATAATAATGTTAATGCAAGAAAAATGTTGTTTCAAAATAAATTTTAAACACTTTTTAGTTGTGTTTTGAAGTCAAAAAGATAAATTTTCAACCGAAGAAATGAATTTTTAACTAACGATGAATCTTCAACCAAAAATATGAATTTTTAACCAAATAATTAGTTGAATTTCCAACCCAAAAGGTTAATTTTCTATAAAAAAGACTCATTTTCAATAAAGCACATGAATTTTCATCTAAAAAAATCAAATGTCAACCAAAATCAGAATGATTAAAATGTCAGAAAAATAAATGTTCAACAAGAAAAAAAAAATTTCAACAAAATAGTTTTTTTTTCATCCGAAAAAAAAGGTTTTTTAACCAGAAGTAGAAGAATTAATTTTTCAGTTAATACTATCAATTTTGAACAACAACAAAAATGAATTCTCTACAAAATTATTGAATTTTAAACTGAAAAAGATAAACTTACAACCAATAATATAATATTCAAATTTTCAGTTAGAAAAGTAAATTAAAAACAAAAAACAAGTTTTCAGAAAAATAGTTGTTTTTTATGAAAGAAAAGAATTTTTAACAAAAAATAGAATAGTCCAATTTCTTACAAAACCGATAATTTTTTAACTGAAAAATTACATTTCCTTCAAAAATGGTAAATTTTCCACAAAAATGGAATAGTTAAAGTTAATTTTCAACTAAAATGATAAATCTTCTAATGGGACAAGGTATACTTACTGCAGTCTGAAAATTGCGTCCGGTACTCTGTTACCCCTTATAGTAAATATTGTTTCTGGCTTTCGTCTCTAGTAAGAAGGGAATTTGTCGCATATCAATTAAAAAAATATCTGGCTTGTTTCCGAAAAAATATATTCACAAAAAATAAATAAATTTAAAAAAATGATGCTCTCTAATGTTTATTTATTATTTGTTCATAACTAAAAAGCCAAAATTATCTAAAAGAAAATAGTTCTAACCAACAATACATTTTTTAAAAAATAATGCTTGTTAAATTGCATTAATTACTACCTCACTAAGTGAAAAGTGGACGAAAAATTCAAAATTTCAGGAAAACCCGCAACTATCTAGCATTCATATAGGAGAAGATATTTATAAGCAATATCAATCTCTTTAAAGGATTAGGTTTGTTAAGTCTCATTAATTATGACCTCCCTCTAAGTGAAAAGTGGACAAAATGTTGAATATTTTGGAAAAAGAACAACTTTCTAGCATTATTCAAAGACAGTATTAAAAAAAATACTATATACTTGATTGTTTAAACAATCATGTTTGTTACCTTGCATTAACTATTATCTCACTCTAATCAAAGAGTTAAAAATAAGATAAAAAAGTCGGAAAAATCCGCGACTTTCTAAATCTATTCTACGGGAAAATTGCTAAAAACAATAATAAATCGTTTAAATTATTTATATAATCATCTAATTATCAGTAGACAGTAGTATTTTATGTATTGAGAACAATTTGTATTTGAAAACCGCAAAAATATCATAATTAGCACCAAAAACTCGCAAAACCCAATTTTTCTCTTATGGGCCATTTTAATCTATAGATTCAAATATCTCTAATAATAAAAATCTCTAATAAAAATTGTACAGAACATAGGGGGTCACTTAACAATACTATTAATTTTGACCTTAAGGTTAACTTTCGAGGTCATTTGAAGGTTAAGACGATTTTTTAAAATGACACCTCCTATTTTTGACTGCGGATTTAAAAAGAGCGGAAAATTTCACGTCAAAAACATTTCGTGAGAAATTTGCTTTTGTGACCTTAGAAGACCACAAAACCAAATTTCTCACAGAATATTTTTGACGTGAAATTTTCCGCTCTTTTTAAATCCGCAGTCAAAAATAGGGATTGTCATTTAAAAAATCGTCGTGAGTTTCAAATGACCTTGAAAATTTACCTCGAGGTCAAAATTAATAGTACCGTTAAAAGACCCTGAAGGTCAAGACGATTTTTTTAATGACAACCCCTATTTTTGACTGCGGATTTAAAAACAGCGGAAAATTTCACGTCAAAAATATTTGGTGAGAAATTTGCTTTTGTGACCTTAGAAATGTCAAATGTCTAAAAAAACGGTAAAATGCACTTTTTTGGAATTATCGTGGCTTTCTGAGAATAGCAAACGTTCAAGATGCTTTTAACAAGTCGATAAAATGTAAACGTGTGAACCAACTTGACCATCTTGACCTTCAGATAAATTTTCAAGGTTATTTGAGGGTCAATCTGATTTTTTAAATGAAATCCCTACTTTAAACTGCGGATTTGAAAAGAGCGAAAAATTTCACGTCAAAAATGTTCTGTAGATGGAAAATTTGTGAAAGCGTGTACCATCTTGACGATCTTGAATATTTATCAGAAGGTCAAGGTCGTCAAGATGGTACACACTTTTATACATTTTCCATTGACAATTTTTGAGGTAAAATTTTTCGCTCGTTTCAAATCCGCAGTTTAATGTAGGGATTTCCTTAAAGAAAACATCATCTTGACCTTCAAATGACCTTGAAAATTTTTCTGAAGGTCAAGATGGTCAAGTTGGTTCCTCACTTTTACATTTTATCGGCTTGTTAAAAGCATCTTGAACGTTTGCTATTCTCAGAAAATCACGATAATTCCAAAAAGGGCATCTTATCGTTTTTCAGACATTTGACCTTGATTTTGGACCTTTCCAAGATCAACAAAGCAAATTTCTCACGGAATGTTTTTGACGTGAAATTTTCCGCTCTTTTTAAATCCGCAGTCAAAAATAG
The DNA here is from genome assembly GCA_932195095.1 of Andricus curvator. NCBI lineage: Eukaryota > Metazoa > Arthropoda > Insecta > Hymenoptera > Cynipidae > Andricus > Andricus curvator. The sequence continues at coordinate 60,736 of CAKNYM010051881.1, read as the reverse complement.
GGGTTTTCATTTTAAAAAATCGTCTTAACCTTCAAATGACCTCGAAAATTAACCTTAAGGTCAAAATTAATAGTACGGTTAAGTGACCCCCTATGTTCTGTACAATTTTTATTTGAACAATTTTTTGTAGAAGGAGTATTTTAAGAGATATTTGAATCTATAGATTAAAATGGTTCATCTATCTATATATCTTTCGGGACCCTATAAAACAGACTTATGGGAATGGTATTCGAAAAATTAGTTTTGATTCGTATTCTATGGCTAATTTTTAAAAGAAATGTTGAGTTTCAACTAGATTCAGCTAATATTGAGGATTCTGAATAAATTGACAAAAACATCTTTTTTTCTTGTGCGATAAGCGTGGTTAACTTCATGAGGCTTGCGGAACCTCTAAATATTATTTTTAAAAACTGCAATCATTTTTTCGTGGATTGAAACAATTTTCCGGGCGAAATGCATGAAAGTTAAAAAAAAATTTCAATGCATTTTTGGAACAACCTAGAGTGCAATAAAAAAATTTTCAGAATAAAGTACGCAATATTTTGATTGAATACTCAAAGTTTACAGAGTGTTCAATCAATATGATTGTTTATAACAACCGAAGTTGAAAAATGATGTAATTTTTTGAAAAAGGTGTTAAAAGACAAAAAAATGTACAGTCGAAGATATCAATAAGGCCGCTACGAATAAGGCCGCTTCCCCTCAATCTTGTTCGAGCTCGCCGAGACGCTTCCCTCGCTCTCACGCTGACTTCGAAATTCCAGTCAGCCGCTACCGATAGTGCCGCCGTAGAAATCGCAATTTTTATGGTTTTTAGCAGTCTTTTTATGTTATTCAAATTTATCGAATATTAATTGTGATATTTTCATATTTTATAATATTTTTCGATATTATAAAATTCATAATATAAAAAAAACCTCCTAAAAACCATAAAAATTGCAATTTCTACGGCGGCACTATTCGTAGCGGCTGACCAGAATTTCGAAGTCAGCGTGAGAGTGGGAGAAGCGTCTCGATGAGCTCGAGCAAGGATCAGGTGAAGCGGTCTTATTCGTAGCGGCCTTATTGATAGCTTCGACTGTACTTTGATATTTCGACGAGGAATGCCAAAGTGTTTTTGATTTTTCAATCAGATCCTTAGTTTATTTATAATTAATTACAAAAATTTGATATCGATACATGAAGCGTCGCACATGTACGCTTATTTTGAAAGACGTAGACAAATGGTAAACAACATTGTTTTGTCACTTAGTAATTTTGGAAAAGACAGTTTTTTTGCCACCGAATTTGCTATATTATTGTAAGTTTGAATAAGTTGGGAAATTGTTGTAGAAGTTAATAAAATCTTAATAAGATTTCGTTTATTTGGATAATCATTTTATTTAAATCCTGTTAGAGGTGTTTACATATAGATGTTGATTAAATAATGAAAGTTAGTGTGCAATTAAAGTGTTTGTTTATAAAAATTACAGAATGTTAAAAAATGATATAATAGTTTGAAAAATGGTTTAAAAAAATTTAAAAATGCATTTACATATTTCCGAGGCCAATCCAAAGGTGTTTTCCTTTTTATCAATTTAATCGTTCGTTTGTTTATTATTAATTACGAAAGTTTGAAAGCCATATAAGACGGATTTTTTTGGTCAAACTAATGTCAACAAGAACTGAGATATCGATTTGAAAATATAAGAAATTTAATTGAAGAACAATAGAGAAAATGTATAGAATTCCTGAAAATAAAACAAGAATTCAACGATCAAATTTGGACAAACACCACAAAATGCTCCTATTGCAATTCCTAAAAACGAAGAAATTTGTTTCTTTGCCCAAAAATAAAAAAGAGGAAAGAAAAATGAGAAGGCAACCAACCAAATCCAAATTTCAGGAATTCTATACATTAACTTGATTATTGGACGTTAAATGGGATTTTGAATTTGATTTCAATCTAATTTAAAATTCTTAAATTTCAACAATAGAGAATATCTACATCCTCAGAAAATTGCATTACTTAAAAAAAATGTGGTTTAAGTAGGTAATTAAACCTAATAGATTACAATTTACATGGAAAAATAAGTAAATTACCCTTTATTAATAAAAAATCAAGCAAAAAATCTTTTCTATACATGTATGAATGATACGCTGTATCTCAAAACACAATGTCAATCCTGTGACTCCAAATCTCAAATCCTGTAATTTAAAAATAAAAATCATCTGCAAATAATAGTGTATGAGAATATTTAAAAAAAATGAAAACGCACCTAAACTGTATTTTCTGCATTTTTTATCGAAAAAGTTATTATTAAAATGCAAAGCTTGATATTTTTTTTTACTCGTACCATATAGATTACTACATTAATATACAAACCCATTCAGAATTCCTTCAACGAATTTATGTGTTTTTCAATACATTTCTTATTTATATTGGTCTTAATATTAATTTGAGTTAATGAATATTCAACAAAACATGTTTTGACCTTTGACAAGCCTTTTGAGTTTACCTTCATATGACATCATATGAAGCAAATATTATGTTCTTTGCCTAGAACTTGATTCAATAACTGTTTTAGTGACGCCACTGCTACGTAATTATGATAAAGTCATCTGGAACGCTTAAGACAGCTCTCTGCCCGAGATTATGACAGCCTGGGCGTGGAATTCGTCGTCTAAATGTAAATCGTCTACCAACACCAACACTTGTAAAATTACAAGAATGTTTGAAATTTATGAAAGAATTAGATTGCATGTGTAAACCGACTTCTCCAAACATTGAGTAGTGACAAAATAATGAAAATGGTTTCAAATACGCAGTAGCTCTGTTTATTCTACCTCACTCTTCTCGCGCGTAGAAGAAGGCAAACAGTTTCATCCGAGATTTCATCACTTATTACATAAATTGTTAGAAGAAAAAAATAAAAATTTACTATACGATCAGGCTTCAATTGAATTCCGATGAGAATTTTGATATTTATAAATTGTAATTAATCAATAAATTATAAATTTATCTCAAAAAGTTGGACAACTAAGGCAAGACCTTTTTAAAATCATAAACACAGTTTTTCTTTCTTGAGCAATTACCAAATCTTCATTTAAAGAACTGAAATTATCATTAACTAGAATATAGTCAGAAGGTCGCCGTTTTATATCTTAATTTTTCAACTTGTTTTCAATAATTAAAATTTTTATTCTTAATAATATTCTTTTTGAATACTGCTTTGAAAAATGCGGTTTTTTCTGAATTGTCCACTTTTTGCCCACTTTTTAATTCGAGTGAGATAATAATTAATTCAAGTTAACAAACATAATTGTTTCAACAATATATAATTATTTATAATAATATTTTCATTGAATGGGGAGGAAATAGGAAGAAATTCATCTCAAAATTTCCCAAAAATTCTACCTATATCCTCTTTCCTCTATAATAAATAAATCAGTAGACATTAGGCAAATATACACACCCGTGTGTATCCAAATAAGGCCCAGACGTCTATCAAAACCGCCGAGGACGACGGACGCTCGGCACATTCTCTGCTAGTGGCAATTCCAAAAAGCTTATTTTATTTTGAAAATATACGTCCGAGTGAAAAGTGCCTTCATGAATGTTTGTTGTTCTCACCAAGCAAAACTTGGTACTACTTTCAGATTTTCAAAATGCGCATTTTTTCAAACTCACGGTTGCTACAAAATGCCAATTCCGAAATTCCCTTACTTTAACCTGACCAATTTTTCATTTTCCCCAACCATTGTAAATTTTTCTCCCAAGTATAAAAATAACTTTATCCCTAGAAGATCAATAATGTTAAAGCAAAAAAGGTTTGATTCTAATTTATCTTAAATATATTCGGTGCAAGCAGTCATACAGAATTTCATAAACGTCAACTTCAGTTTATCGAAAATTCCAAGACTCTTTTCAGGTTTTCCCTGATATTTCCTGACTTTCCTTGGCCAGCTTTAATTCCCTGGTCTTCCCTGACTTTCTGAAATTCCCTTATCTGAAGCAACTCTGAGATTGTTGGTAGAAAATTAATTGTAAGTTCAAAAACGTCGAGTTTTTTTTTTTTTTTGTTTAAAATATACACGTGAGTGAAAAGTCTGTCGCTAAATAGTTGTTGTTCTCGCTTAGCACAACTCAAAACTACTTTCAGATTTCCTAAATTACCCTTTTTTAAAATTTTGGATTTAAAAATTAATTCCAAGTTCGTGAAAGTCGAGTTAATTTGCAAAATTTAGATCTGAGTGAAAAGTGACTTCAGTAAAAACTCAAAAAGTAATTTTATATTTTTAAAAAAGTCGAGCATAACTCAGCACAGCTTTTATTTTTTCAAAAACAATTCGAGTTCTTCAATTTATATTTGCAGCATCATATTGTACAATTGTACATACTAAGTAAATTCTAGCAAAAGTTTTCTTCTTACGCAAAAACGAAACGGCGAGGCTGAGTTTTTTTTTTTATGTTTTTTTCGAAAATGGTTCAAAAGATTGAATTTCTACTTACGGTAGTTCTTGTGCGTATTTTGTACTACCGAGTAGAATTTTTTGTGTCGAAAAAACGAAATGACGGTGCTGACCCCTAAAATTTTTACATTCTCATCAGAGAAGGTATTAGAATTGTGTAAACTTGGACCCCTTTCGTTTTTGTCAAATGTCCACGTTTTGAGACATTCTGAACCCAAAAAAAAACAGGTTTTCGCAAATGTTGCTGTCTCTCTGTGTGCATGCATGTATGCATGTGTGTATGTATGTTGATTTTTATTTTGTTAGGACGATAACTTTCAAAAGAATTGACAGATTGGATTGGACTTGGGCATACTCTTCAAGTGTCCTAAAATGAAGGTCAAGTTCGTTACCCAGATATTTTGGATAAAAATTCGAAAAGTGAGCACTTTTTTGAAATTTTTGAGACCCCTTTTCCAAATTTAAAAATTCTATTGTACAGATGTTTGTACAACTCAAAACGGCAAAAAATTTATCCCAATTACTTTTTTTTGATAAAACAAAAATTACTGGAGTCATAGCATTTACAAAATTCCAAAAAACAAACGAAAATGAACATTTTAAGCCAAAAAACGCACGATATGAAAAAAAGTCCAGAAAAGAAAAACGTTGCTTTTCTAACACCCTACATTATTGTCATAACAACTTTTTGAATTTCTTGATAAATCAAAAATTCTAATTTTGATCGCACAAAAAAATAATGAAAAATAAAAAATTCCATTTTGCGGTCAAAATATGCAAGATATGGAAAAAGATGAAGATACAAAAATTTTGCATATAAAAAAGGTCTACAAATTTGTTATTGATTACTTTTCGATAGGATGCGTAGTTTTGTTTTATTTGTAAAAAATAGCATTATAAATAGAAAAATTAAATTTTTAGAAATACAACGCAAGGTACGTAAAAAGATTAATAGATGAAAAGTGTGCATTCAAAAAAGATCTACAAATCTGTTAGCAATCAATTTTTTATAGGATGCGTAGTTTTTTTTTAAATCTCAGAAAATAAAATCAAAAATAAAAGAACTTAATTTTTGGACAAACTACATAAGCTATGAAAAAAATTAATAGACAAAAGTTGCCCCACAAAAAAGATCTATACAAATTTGTCATAAATCATTTTTTTAAGGAAGCGTAGTTATTGTTTTAATTGTAAAAAATAGCATTAAAAATAAAAAATTAATTTTTTGGAAAAACCAGACAATAGACAAAAAAAATTAATAGGCTTAAAAGTTGTTCAACCAAAAATGAGGTTGCGCACTTTTTTAAATTATAAATACAAAAAATGCAAACACCTTTGTTTGAATACCATCCCGTGCAGAAATTGGTCCGGTTGGCCCTACTACAACAAGTTTTCTGGTCGGATCGCGGCCGGGCTACACCTGGTTGTGTTTCATGGCCGGGAACCGGTCGGGAGCCGGCCGGGCTACATTTTTCTCGAATCACCTGGTCGGGAGCCGGCCGGTTACTGCCCGGGATAACCCTGGTTAGATTTCATGGTCGGGAGCCGACCGGGCACTGGTCAGGATACTTTTTTTGTAGAAATTACACATTTTTTAAGAGCCGTGACATTATCAAAGACGTAATCACGGATAATAGATGAATTATTATTTGAAAAGTATAATTTAAAGATTTATTAGATCAGTAAAACAGAAACTAGCTTTTTTAAATTCTTAAAAAAAAACATTTGATTTTTTCCAATGTTTTAACTTATTAAATAAAACTGTTATCGATTCTGCAATGTGCAACAGCAGATTTATTACAATTTTTATAATTTTCTCTATTTTCAGACAATTTTTAGTCTGTACACTTTCAAATTTGCCGCCATATCTGACGCTTTCTGCGCTGGCGTCGGCGTAGACACTTGTAAGTTTCAGTTTCGCACCTCGAACGAGAATGCACGTTGCACTCATGTCGCGTCGTCTCCGGCGGAAAAGTCTGACTTATGCCGGATCTTACGAACGCCATAGTACGGCGCCAGTTGTAAATGAGGAGCAATGCCAGTACTGATTAACTATACCGTGCCGAGCGTCGGCGTGGTACTGATTCAGTACTGCCCCAGTACTGAATCCAAGTGCTGGCTGGAAGCTGACTAAAGGAGTTTTACCGAGCGTTGGCGCGGTACTGGTTTAGTACTGCCCCAGTATGGAGTCCAAGTGTTGGCTAGAAGCCGACTTAAGAGTTTTGCCGAGTGTTGGCGCAGTACTGGTTTGGTACTGCCCCAGTACTGAATCCAAGTGTTGGCTGGAAGCCGCCTTAAGGAGTTTTACCGAGCGTTGTCGCAGTACTGGTTTAGTACTGCCCTAGTATGGAGTCCAAGTATTGGCTGGAAGCCGACTTTGGAGTTTTGCCGAGCGTTGGCGCGGTACTGGTTTAGTACTTCCCAAATACTGAGTCCAAGTGCTGGCTGGAAGCCGAAAAAGGAAGTTTTGCCGAGTGCTGGCGCGGTGCTGTTCAGCACTGCCCCGCAGTACTGAGTCAAATGCTGGAATTTTGTTCATGTAAACGTTCAGAACTTCAGGACAGGTGTATCACGTCCTTATGGTTTTAAAACTTTGTTATCTTTTGAGACGAATTCGGCTTCGTATTCTGTAGATAATTGAAAAGTCCATCGATCGTTCGATACTATACACCCGCGCGAAGGCGAAAATCAGACGTAGATCCGACAAATGGCCATCTAAAGTGCCAACTTGTATTGCTGCTTAAAACAATAAAAGAACTTCAAATTTTCTTCCTTTTTGCCACTATGAACAAAAGATTCCTCAAAGATGTAAAGACCTTACTGCAATTTAGGGTCCCGCGATATGCTGGTTACACCACTGTTTGCCGGCTGAGTCACGTTTCGACTTGAATTTTCGAACGGCGTCAGTGATCTGGAATTGCGTTGCATATTCCTTGAGCGATTTCGTGAGAGGATCTAGTAATAATTACAACTATAACTATAAGTGAACATAAAACATCAAGAAAAGGTAAGTGATAAGTCCTTTGTATTATAGAATTATCCAAGGTAATAAAAGTATGATGATGAAGAGCGAAAAAGCTACGATGGGAATAGAGGTTATGTGAAGCATCTGATTTTGATTTCCCCAAATCATACATTCATTTATGTTTTCATTATCTAATTTTGGTGTTATCTATTCAGGCGTCAAAATTTTAAAAATCCACGTTGATTTACACGCCCGATTCCTGGTTTATTTTTACGCATATCATACTTAACAACACACGTAGAAGTGTACATGGATTTACGCATGTAATTTCTCGGGTATTTTTACACGTGTAATTTCTCGTGTATTTTTTTGTATTTTAATACACAATGGTACTTGCTCTGATTTTGAGACAAATGAATTAGTCTGTCAGATGTGCATGAGAATATTAAACTTGAAACAGACTTTAAACAGTTTTTATTTTAAAGTAAAAATATTCTGAGTTTATTATTACTGATACTCGTATCTTTTCTTATAGAATATAAAAATTTGTTAGTGTACACTCTCCCGTCCTGAAAAAGTATAGTAATTTCTTAACAATGAAATAGCAAAAATTACAAAACAAACCTATGTTTCTTTTGTCATCTTTTTGATAATATTTTTAATAAATATTTGTAGATCCTATATAGTTTTTGACGTCGGAATTTTCAATAATGATATAAATTCAAAAAAGGCGACTTGCAGATGCACTTGTTGGACCAATTCGGAAATGATATCGTATACTACGCCGTTTGCTATACCAATTTCCGACGTAGTCTACGACGTCGGATCCTACGTCGGTTTCGACGTAATTTACGACGTAGTTTCCTACGTATTTTACGACGTCGGAATTTTTAATAGGGATATAAGTGCAAAAAAGACGACTTGCAGTTGCATTTATTGCAACGACGAATGCAGTCGAGACCTATAGTTATGTGTACAATTGGGTATGATATAAAGGGGAAATATCCGTAAAAATATGTGGAAATACATGGAAAATGGAACAATGGAAATTCGCCTTTTTTAGTTAAAAGTTAATTTTTTAAGCTGAAACTTTAACTTATGTATTTTTAACTAAAGATTGATACCTTTTACTTGAAAATTCATATGTTTACTTGAAAATTAAAATAATACATTTTTTAATGAAAGTTTATATTTTTTCATTAAAAATTCCACTGCTTGGTTGAAAGTTTAACTACTTTGTTGAAAAATTATTTCATTGGCTTAAGAACTAGTTTGTTGAAAATTTAATTTTTTTAAATTAAATTCAACTATCATATTTTTGGTTGAAAATTGATCATTTTCACTTAAAAATCCAACTAGTTGGTTGATAATTCATGTATTTTGTAGTAACTTCGTCTTTTTTGGTAGAAAATTATTCTTCTTTGTTGAAAATTCAACTACTTGGTCGAAAGTTGATCAATTTACCAACTATTTGGATGAAAATGAACTTTTTGTTTGAAAATTCATACTTTCGGATATAAAATTGAACTGTTGCGATTTTTTTCTCTCTTGATTGAAAAATATTTATCTCTTGAGCAATAGTTCACAGAAACTCCAGAGATGACCGCGGCCCTAGTAAGTTTACGAAATTGTACAAGCAAGTAATATTGTAATTTAATTCGCCTATCGTGGACTTATTCAGTATTTTTAGTGCACGTTCACTTTTTTCTCATAATATTGCTAATTTTTGTATATATTTGTCTTTTTTTAGAAATCTTTTTTTCGACTGAATACGAAGCTTCTCACAGGTTTCAAATCAGCTATAAATGCAGTTTTACCTATGATTATCTCAAAGGAAGTACAAATGCAGTACAGCGGATTTGGTCGTTCCACTAAAGGACAAAGAAAAGAAAACGTTTCGAAAACAATAACGTTCATGATATTGAAAGGTATGTATATTGTCATATTCGATAATGTTGAGAAAATTTGTATTTAAATTGACTGATTTTGAATAACTCATGTTCTATTTCTATGTTACAGAAATTGTATTACAAAAATTCGCAGATGTCTCCGTCGAAGATTTTAATTCTTACATAACACGCTGGTTATCAAATGCCAGTGATCGAGATATGGTGGAAACAATCAGATTAAGTGTATCAGCTGTCCGAGGAGAAGATCCACAAGAAAATATTTAAGTAGCATACTTTCTTAACCAACTTTGTTCTAAATTTTTCTTAGAATTTAATATTTCGATACTCACAAACTTGTACTACGTGTTTTTCTGATAATATAAGTGTCGCTGCATGGCTCTTATAATTGTTTTTCTTTGTATTTTTGACAACTAAGATTCAGGCTATAGTACCTTTTAGTCATAAATATTTTCAGCCAAGTATCATTTTTCGCTAAAACTTCTGTATGCACTGAAAGATCCCCATGATAAATTCTTCTTAAAAGGTCAAGAAAACTCCCCTGATATCGAATATATTAGTTATTTTTTTAAACCTAGGACAGTTTTTGTTCAAACAATTTACATTGTTTATGAGAAGAACTAATTTTTGAAATTCGTTTTTAGGAACTTTTAGCCAAAATAATTATTTTCCGTTACAACATTGTAAATGACGCTCAGAAACTATTGCTGCTAAAAAAATTGAAACTTGTGCATTGCTTATTACGTGATGAGCTCTCTTGGTTGAGAAAAAAATTATTTCGATGAATTAGGAAAGTCCTTTTATGAATTTTTATATAAAAAATTACATTTTAACGTCTTCAAACGCGTTGAAATTCCGGAACAATTCCTGTTAAAATAGTTTTTTTTTTAAACAAAACTTTATCAAAAGGAATTTCTATTTTATCGAAAGAATTATTTTTTCTTCCAAGACAGCTGATCACGAAATAGACAATGTACAAGATTAAAATTTCTTACAGACAAATTTTTTGACATTATTTCGCAAGTATGTTAATTTTGTTCCAAAATGAAACGTTTACCTAAAATTTTAAACCTCAAATCGGTCTTTCAGTAGGCGACTTACCTTTGGTACCAATAACAGTTCTGCGCCAGTACACACTTTCGGTACAGTTACAGTACCATTTGCAGTACCCTTACAGCACCCACGGACAACTCCCAGCTGAGTTACCTTTGACACTAATACCAGTACCGGGCCAGTACAGACTTTCGGTAGAGCCATATTTGACCATTTCCAGTACCGCCCCAGTACCGACAGACAACTCACAGCTGAGAGACATTTTGTACTAATGCCAGTACCGCGCCAGCACAGACTTTCGGTACAGGAATATTACCATTTCCAGTACTGCCCCAGTACCGACAGACAACTCCCAGCCGAGTGACATTTTGTACTAATGCCAGTACCGCGCATTAGTGCAGACTTCAGGTACAGGCATAATACAATTTCCAGTACCGAAAAACAACTCCCAGCCGAGTGACATTTCGTACTAATGCCAGTACACAGCCGTTCGACATTCGGTAATGTACCAGTACCACGCCAGCACCGATATCCGCCGGGCGGTACTGGCGCGGTACCAAGCCAGTTGTAAATTTCCACTTGCGAAGTTCGCAAATAAAATTCGTGATTAAATTCAACCTTATTTCAGTAATCAGTTCCAAAACTCCACTTACTGCGCGAATAATAATTATGTTACATTAAACTATTAAAGTATAGTGTTGTGTATTCATTTTTTCCTTTCTTCCTTCCTAACCTCAAATCACCACGTGGTTTCAAAAATAAAACAATTTCTAGGAGATTCTAGAAACAGTGATTTAAACTCTACTCTAATTTCCTCGCGAGAATTTGTTAACTTGATTTTACATTTAAAGTTCACCGTATTCTTCATGGTGAGCCTAAAAAGACAAACCAAGTTACCAATTTCTCGTCTGAAGCAAAACATTTTTTGACCGTTCTGTGGCCGGGTTACCCGACCGGATCCCGGCCTGTATGAAAGCCGGAATCCGACCAGTTTACCGTTACGTTTTTAGCCGGATCCCGGCCAATTTTCCAGGCCGGCGCCCGGTTTAAACTGGGGCTTTCCGGCCGGCTCGCAGTCGGATATCTGTTACCATTCCTACACGGGATTGCATGTTATGAATTTGATTAATATAAATTGATTGAAATGATACATTTGTCAGGGTAGTTGATGATGAAATTTAATGCAATATAAGAAACGAATATTATAGTTATCATGATAAATAAAATTTGCACTTTATTTTGCAATCTCTGAATTAGCCATTCCAGGCTGAGGTATAGAAATAAATATAATATACATTTGATATAATAGAATTGAACATACTGTAGAAAAGTTTGCATTTTGGACAAAAACGAGTGCGAAGCACGAGACACGTGATGAGAATGTGTTCAGTAAAGCCGAAGGAGCTTTAACAAAAGAGAATTCAGAATCACCAAATGGCAGTTGTCGATGCTTTGACCTTGAACTTTAAAAGGTCTGTGTACAAATATGGGAAAAGTACAGAAACCGAGCGCGTAGCGCGAGGTAAATGCATTATCGAGCGCGAGAACCAATAGTCGCGCGCCCTAGGCGCGCTCAAACTTGCGAACCGCGCGCCCAGTGCGCGACGAGAATGTGCCCGCGCAGCAGGCAGATTTTTATTTTAATAATTCTGCTTCCAATTTTGATTTTCTAAAAAAATCTTTCACGGCACAATAAAGAACAGATCTAGTAGAACTTTCTTTCTTTTTAAATCTAAGATGCACTGGTGCACTCCAGAGCACTCCGACCTGCTCCCTCCGCTGGTCGGAGGGAGAAGGAACAAGTGAGAAGAAGTAAGAAGGAGCAGGTCGGATCTGGAGTGCACCAGAGCAAGATAACCGAATTCGCTATTAGTTTAATGATTCACTAGAGTCCCGCTATAGTAGCCGTTTCGGGGGTACCCTTTAATCAACAGAGCACTATCTCGGTTCTTCCGTTCTCCTTATTCTCCGTACTTCTTCTCCTTCTCGCTTGTGGCTTCTTATAGCGCCGTACCGTAAACATCGCAACTCCGCTGACCTTACAAACGCCTCCCTCTCATCCCCTTGGACCGCCTCGTCCCTTATCTCCGGAACTACTATAGAAGGACTCTAGTGTAATAGAAAAGTACGAGGTAGCTGTTTTTTTCCGCGAGACTGCTTCTCACCTCGAAAAATGTGATGATATAGGCACAGACCGGAACAGACAATCGAGACATGAAAGACGTATGAAAAAGTATAGCAGGACTGCGATTCAGATGGTGCGTTAGAACGTTCTACAAAAATGGTTGCACGGATCAATATTAACGATTCAAAAAAATCGAGGTATAAATGAGAGTTTATATGCGTACATTTCGACCGAAGAAGAACGTAGTAATAGAGAAATTGTAGACCCAATGAATCTAGAACCTGGTGAATCCAGTTTAATTTGGTGAAAGCTTGAGAACCAAAGCAAGAAAAGATCCAGTGATAATTTATACCAGGACATCGCGTTTGAAGAATTAGAAGGTAGACACTCAAAGAATCCACATTAGGGTGGTCCAAACATTTTTTTTACGTTCTCATTATTTATGATTCAGAAAGTATTAGAATTGTCTGAAATTCGACATCACAGTATTTGAACGGATCTCCACGTTTTGAGACCTCCTGAAGCCGAAAATCAGGTTTTGGCGATGGCGCCTGCATGTCTGCCCGTCCGTCCGTGAACACGATAACTCTCGAAAAAATGAACGGATTGAATCGAGCTTTGTCACACTTTTTTTAGGTCCCAAAAGAAAGAACGATTTTATTAACCAGCCATTTAGTATAGAAATCCAAAAAGTTAGAGCATTTTCGAAAATTTTGAGACCAGTTTTTTTAAGATTTAATAATTTTATGTATGGCTATTCGTAGTACTTAGAAAGCTGAACAATTTATTCTTATGACTTTTTTCGATTGAAAAACTTACGAGAGTTATAGCATTTACAAAATTTAAAAAATCATTACAATAACTATTTAATAAGACGCGTAGTTTCTTTTTATTCGTAAAAAACAATACTAAAAATGAAAAATTGAATTTTTGGATAAACGACACAGTCTATGAAAAAAATAGATAAAAGTTGTTGACACGAAAAAGAGATACAAATTTGTTATTAATAAATTTTTGATAGGACGCGTAGTTTTTGTTTCAATCGTGAAAAATATCATTGAGAATAAAAAAAATTAAATTTTTGAGCAAACGACACAAGCTTCGAAAAAAATTAGTGAACAAAAATTGTGCACCTAAGACACATCTACAAATTTGTGATAAATCACTTTTGGAAAGGACGCGTAGTATTGATTTTAATCGTAAAAAATAACATTAAAAATAAAAATGAAAAATTTGTGGAAAAACGACAAAAGGTACGAAAAGAAAATTGATAGACAAAAGTTGTTCACCCAAAAAAGAGATGCAAATTTGTTATAATTTATTACATTCTCATAATTTAGGATTGAGAAAGTATTAGAAATCGAGCGCGTAGCGCGAGTGTAGCGATGAGAATGTGTACCTCAAAGCCTACAGAGCATTGCGGAATTTAATCTTTATCTATACACATTTATTGACGTAGAAAATTCAGATTATGAAGATACATAAAAATGCTGGGATCTAAATGAGATGTTTTTGATAGAGTTTTATTCGAGCATTCCAAGTGCAAAGAATAAATGTCGGAGCGCGAAGAGCGAGATCCGTCAGACGCGCCCCCTAGACGCGCTCAAACATTCTCGGAAATTTGTTCGAATTCACACAAAAATAAATCCATTTTTCTGTTGTTGAAAAAGAATGATATTTAGAGGTGGCGCAAGCCCCATAAAGTTTAACACGTATTTCCCAGCGTATTTTCCATAAAAAAAGACGTTTTCGTAAATTTTATTCAGAATCCTCAATATTAGCTGGCTCTAGTTGGAACTCAACATTTCTTTTAAAAATTAGTCATAGAATACGAACAAAATATTACTTTCGAAATATCTCTTCCATAAGTCTGTTTTATAAGGGTCCCAAAAAATCTCCATAAGTGAAAAAAATGAGTTTTGTTAGTTTTTAGCGCTAATTATATTTGTTTTGCGGTTTTTAATGCAAAATGTTTCTGATACATTGAATACTACTTTATACTGATAATTAGATGTTTACATAAATTGTGTAAACAATGTATTATTGATTTTAGCAATTTTCTCTTAGAATGGAGATAGAAAGTCGCGGTTTTTTCAAAAAATTTCCACTTCTGTTCAATTTTCAATTAGAGTGAGGTTCATTAATGCTAACGAAAATGATTGTTCAAACAATTTATTCTTATTGTTAATAATATTCTCTTTTATTAATGCTAGAATTTGCGTTTTTTTTTAATTTACATCTTTTTGTCCACTTTTCACTTGGTGTGAGTTAATATTTATATTTAATTTGGAAAAATAATTGTTTAAAAAAATTATTGTATGGTCAGCAGTTCTCGTTGTTGCAGAGCCGCGTCAATTGAGACATCCGAAGCATCTGCGAAGATTGCCAAAGAAGCTTCAGACGCAGGAAAGGCGAGCAAAACAGCTTCTGCTCAGCTCTATCTGCATTCTTCGAAAGCATTTAAAGCTTCTGAAAGATCTTCAATTGGAGCTTGTTGTTCAGCAGCCTTTGGAATTGCGAGACGATGTAAGTTGATAGTTCCCAGAAAACGTCGAAGATCCTTCGCTGTTTTAGGTTGAGGGTAATTGAGAATTGCTTCGACTTTCTTTGGAAGTGGCCTGATACGCAGTAGTGTCACTTCGTGCCCAGGGAACTTCACGGAATATGCTCCCCAAAAACATTTTTCTGTATTGATAAGAATTTAGTAGGTTTTAACACGATCGAAGGAAATCTAGTCCTCTCAGTACCTCTTCGATCAATCGCTGGCAATGTTGAGCTGCATTATAGAGTCCAAATGACATAAACAGGAATTCAGACAATCCGAAAGGTGTCGTGATAGCCGTTTTTGGAATGTCCTCTTCCGCAACTGGTATCTGATTGTACGCCCTAACAAGGTAAATAGTAGAGAAAACAGTCTTACCAAAGAGAGTACGTGCAAAGTCATGAAGGTGTGGCACAGGGTACCTCTTTTTTTGGCACCATGTAAAGAGGTGATACCCAACTACTCTTTGAGACTCTTGACAGACCTATTTGCAGCATATCCTTAAATTCCTTCCACGCTTGCTTGAAACGATCTGGGGCAAGGCGTCATGGTTTCTTTGTAACCGGTGGTGCAGGTGTAGTATGGATGTAGTACTTCGTTGAATGTTTTAACTCGACGACAGCACCAGCTGGACGGGTTATTTCCGGGTATTTCTCTAGGAGTTCGTGCCACGATGCAAATCCTTTTTCGCATGGAACGGATTTCGAGCCAGGCATCCTTGCAGGGTGGAACTTTGCCGGTCACAGAGACAGTGTTGAGACAATCGACGAGCCTCTGGTTTTTGATGTCCACCAGGAGTCCGTAGTGATGCAGGAAATCCACTCAAATGATGGGTTTGCTGACGTCAGCGACGACGAAACGCCATTCGAAAGCTCGTCTGAGTCCAAGCTCTAGGGTAAAGGTTTCGAATTCGTAAGTTGCGATCGATGTATCGTTGGCGCAAAAAGGGTGTAATTCGACCATAATCTTTGTCTGCGAGGAAAAGTGGGCGGAAACACACAAGTGTTGGCTACTGTGTCGACCGGAAATTGCGTTTTTGTCACCGTGTCGGTCACGAAGAGACGGCGAGACTTCGGGCAAGGGTCACTGACATCATCCCGCGGTAGCCGAGACCATTTTCCTGTACGTGTTGCAACGTGCTGCGTCATCCCAAAACGCACGTAGTACCAACAAATGCCATCCTTTCCAACTGAGCGACTGTGGCTTCGGTTTCTCTGGATGTACCATCCGCGAGATTGAGAACGACCATGATGAAATGAACCGGAAGCTACCTCCTCGATTGCTGCCGTCATATTGGCAACTCTAGTAGCCACTAAGGAAAGCTGCTCAAAAAAGCCCCATGGTCTATCTGGCCTTGGACTGTTTGTATCGACTGTGCCGAAGCTTCCGCTACGTGAGTCTTTGGACCGAGAGTTGTCACGATCGCGTCCGCGAGTTGCGAAAGTTTGTCCAGATTTGCCTGGTCATGAGTCGCCAGGATGATTTGCGTGTCCCTTGGCAGTCAAGCGAGCTAGAGAGGTCGTAAAACGGTATCCGGAAAAATGTTGCCCGCAGGTCCTCGCAGCTATCGGAGGAACTGTGATGGCGTCCGGTCACCGATTAACTCATGCTCTAAGAGGCGCACGTTTTCTGGTCTTAAGACGCGCTTAACCGGTCGATAAGCTGAGCTTTCAAATTCGCGTAGGTCCTACCGTAGTCTCCCTCGGGCAGGGTTAAAAAATCGCGCACTTCCGCGGCGTATTTAGCGTCCAAGCTTTCCGCGATATAATCAAATTTGTTCGTGTTATTGTGTACGTTAGAAAGGTCAAACTGGGTTTCTACTTGCGCGAACCACATTACTGGGTCTGTGTGCCATAAAGGTGGGATGCGCACCGCGACATGATAGGAGAGATTATTCAGTCTGCTACCCGAATCGTTCATAGACGTCGGCCGTGTTAGAGTAGAAACAGTTTCTGTAACGCTGGTACTCATGATCGCGAGAATGCGGAGTCCAAGAAAAAAAAACGAAAAATAACAGAAGAACTAAAGTATGCACACTAACAACAAAAAATCACTCAGAGTTGGCAGTCACTGCACAAAGAACGATCACTGATTCACCCAGTTTGAGAGTCATTGCACTGAGAAAGAGTCAAAAAGAGGACTGAGAAGAGAGGATGGATGGTATGGCTCCTATGCGTCGCGTCGGTATCTTTCTCGCCCCTGCTTTGTTTTCACTCACAGTTTTCCTCGAATTTTCACATTGAGAAAAAACTGTTGCTGCATTTTTATATCACGTCGGGGTCAGCACTTTTGGGGATTCAATAGTATATAAAATGAAACGAGGAATGCACGATTGAATAAAAATGAACAAGTAAATTTATTTGTAAAAATGTATAAATTTAGCATTGGGGAGTTAGGACACGGTCGATGCACACGAAATACACCCATGATCAGAGTTTTACCTGCTAGCCAGGTGGCCCTCTTGCTTCACTTGCTGCACTTCGCCTACGCCACTGCCAGATTACAATACCTATCCGACTAATGGAGCGCTCCTCCGACTTTTTCCTGGATAATATTGATATAAATTGACCCTGTTCTTTGTACGTGATGATAAATAAAATACGAGACATACATTTTGTTAATTTTGCAATTAGTAATTTAGAAATATCATCTTCGAAATCTAAGATTTTGGCGACTCCAACGATATGTTATTTGCCTTAATAAGTTCAAATTTGGATCGAGCGCCCTGTTTCTCTTCCGTAATATTAGAGAGCCAGAAAGTTTTTCTTTACCAGATTCTTCAATTTTTCATTTTTTTTAGCTTTAGTTTATTTTTAATTGACGTCTGTTTTCAAAACATAATTTAAAAATCTACAGACTCGATGAAAGAATTTTTCACATACAATAAAATGAAAAAAACTGCATTAGTTTAAAAACTCATAAATGTAAGACTTATAGAATTTTTTTTTGAAAACAGGGGTGGATATTGAACATAAGTTATCGCCTACAGAACTTTGATCAAAATGTTGAACAAAATTGGAATGACGTTTAAGACTTTCAAAAACATAAAAAATTGGCCTATACGGAAATATCAAAGCCAAATTAATTAATAATAATAATGTTTCTATATTGATATTATTTCTTATTTTTTTCTATATTGATATTATTTATATATTTTTATAATTATATTATTATTTATATGATTAATTATGATAATAATTATGATATGATTAATTATATTATTTATATCATTATTATTCGCTTCTAAACAATCCAAAAGATGTAATTAAAAGTAGTATTTAAAAATAATTAGAAATTAAATATTAAACAATATATTAAATAATAGTGAATTAATTCATCAGTCAAATTAGTCATTAAAAGTTAAATTTCTTTTTTTTTAAGTTCCTCTGAATAAGCGTTTCAAGCGAAAGGAGTTTCAAACAGTTTTCGTAGATTTTATTGGTTTGACTAATTTCGGAGATAACGGTGTACCATAATAAAGGGGCAGTTTTGTGGTTTCACATTTTGTAAAATGATGGTGAATTTCAGAAATTTTCATTACAAATTTCCCAATTTTTAGTTACAATTATGGAATTTTCGAATATGAAAAAAATTTTGTATGGGATTGATCTAGGAAAACATATGGGAAATCGTATGGGTGTCGCCTCTCTGATAGTACAATAAAAGTATGTTGTATGAGACGATCCCATACTTCACGTCTATTTGAATCATATACAGTGGATGTATAGCTTAAATATAGCTAAAGTATAACAAGGTATAGTCGAAGTATAGTAAGAGTATTGCTAAAGTATATCTTAGAAGTATATCTTAAGTATAGCTGATGTATATCTGTAACGTATAGCTCAAGTATGTCAGAAGTATAAATAAAGTATGCCTAAAGTATAGGGAAAGTATAGCTATAGTAGGTATAGCTATATAGGTATAGGTTGTAAGGGTAAATTTCCAGAGAAACTTACTCTTACTGGGCCACGCCCATTACTTTACAATTTCTTGAAGCTAAACAAAATACTTTAATTGATTTTTGGGCCCAGGTGCACTTGCGCCAACCGGACACTCGAAAACTCAATATACTGGGCGTGGGCCAGGTTCATGCCCGGGCTGGCAAGCTACTCGTTGTGACAGTTTTAGTGTCAGGCAGACGGGACCATGCAGTTAGATCATACATTTTCAAAAAAAAAAAGATAATTCGGCAGCAATTTACATTCGTCGGTAGCTCATGGCCACACCTGGCCTGCTCAAGAAATAACCAACGTGAAAGTTGTATTCGGTAGCATAATTACACGCCAGTTTAGAATTTTATCTTAATAAATCAAAAATCAATACACGATGAAAATTTCATAAAACATAATTTAGAGCCTAATGCTACTGGAAAACTACTAAATTAGGTGATGCTGAGCCGTTCAGCCGATACTCCAGAGGTCTACGCGGAAGTATTAGAAGGGCAATCCAATCAAATGATTATTCATACCGGTACTTAAAAAAAACAGAACCCGAACTTAAATTCAAGATATAATTAAAATTACGGAGCAAACATTTATAATATACACGAGGTCAAGATGGCGTCGGGAGAACTCTACTGACGATGAAAATACTCACTAGGCGTGGTACATGAATTTTCGCGTGGCGAGAAATAAAACGTTAGCAAACTGATTGTTCCACTAAAAATAGCCCATAGAAGGAGAATGTAAACATGCCGGTTACCTTGGAGTATCTAGGGTATCCTCATGTCCATTTTCTAAAAGCGAAAACACACAAAAAAGACTCTAAGAATCTGAGATTAGGGATTGAATCCCATTAAAGAGGACACGAGGATCCCAAACCTCCCGGCGAACAGAACTTGACCTTACCTCATATACAAAAACTGATTTTAATATTATCGGGCTTTTAAAGCAAAAAGAAAAGACGTTCTGTCGGCTGACGTGAGCTCTCGCTGCGTGGCTGCAGAACGACTGAGAGCGTGGCTTGTTCTCTCTCGAGGACGTCGTCTCGCCCGCCTTTTGGATGAGCCCCCACAGGTCGCGCTGATTGGTTGCTTCCTCGGCGCTGGTGTGTGGTTTGGTGCCATGCCGCAAGACTCGTTCTCTGCCGTGCCGCCAAAAGGAAAAAAGGTGCAGGGGCGGCTTAATTTGTATTAAAAAAAAAACCGCAAAAAAATCATAATTAGCGCCTAAAACTCGCAAAACCTACTTTTTCACATATGGGGTTTTTTAGGACCCTATAAAACAGACTTATAGGGGTGATATTAGAAAAAGTAATATTTTATTCGTATTTTATGGCTAATTGTGAAGAGAAATATTGAGTTTCAACTCGATTCAGCTAATATTGAGGATTCTGAATAAAATTTACAAACACGTATTTTTTGTTGTGGGAAATACGTGTTAAACTTCATGGGTCTTGCGCCATCTCTGAATATAATTTTTTTTAAACAAAAAGAAATGGATTCATTTCTGGGTCGATTCGAACAAATTTCCGGGCGTTATTTATGAAAATTCGAAAAATAAATTCCAGTGCATTTTTGGACCACCCTATCCCACATACTGGTGAATTCAGTCATTCTTCAATGACACCGAAGACAGAAAGGAAAGAGATGAGCAGTGAGTATGGTTTAGAGAAAGAGTTCAAACGTACATTTTTTCATTGCGCTTTTGTAAAACCATGTTTAACCTTCAGCTTGCAGGAAACACTCGGATCGTGCTAGAATTAGTTCGATATAGAATTGGCGAGAATTATAAATGCATCTGAAAATGGCAATTCATAGCAGAAAAATTCTTGCAAACAGATTTGAACGAGAATCGACCTAACAGTATTGCACAAAGTACTGAGGAAGGTGCTCGGCGGCGGCATGAGCGAGCGGTGGGTATGATGGGAATGGTATAGACAACGCCTGAACGACGGAGATCCCTTTTTGCATGTAATGTTAAGGAATTTACCAGCAAGAGCAGAGGGAGACTTGGAAAATTCAAATGTACTACAAGATAGGAGGAAATACTGGCTGAATTCATAATTTAAGTTCAAGATTCATCTCTTTGTTTGAAAATACAAGTATTATTGGTTGAAAATTAATTTTTTTGGTTAATAATTTAATTATTTGGTTTTGTTTTAAAATTTATATAGTTTAGTTGAAGATCCAAGTACCTATTAGGTTGAAAATTTCTCTTCTTTAGTCTTGCCTTGCTTGCTTGCTTACATATATAATACTAAGTAATTATTTGTTCGTTTCAGGAAATCTAATGAAAGAAAAAGCCAGGGCGAAAGCGAATCCCGAACCGGAAGCTGAACATGTAGCACCAGTACCGCCTGCCGGTGTTAACAAAAAGAAAATCTGGATCACCCACAATGCCAAGAGGGCTCAACAATTTCTTGATGCCGACCAGGATGAAGCAGGATGTGTAGCAGTAGAGCTTCGCCAGTATTTGAGTAGACCTGTTGTTCCACAGGAAACCAACCCTCACTAGGAGTGGGACAAATTTAAGTCGCAATATCCCCGGCTTCACGAACTGGCCATGGAATATCTTCCAATCCCCGCAACTTTAGTTCTGTTCAAAAGGCTTTTCTCGAAAGCGGGCCTGATTGTAACGAAGCTACGGAACAGGCTTTCAGGGCAACATATTAACCAGTTAGTATTCCTTTCGTCAGCAGAACGGAAATTTTGGGTGTGTTAATTCGCATGAGCGATAGGACGATGCGTTTAGGCGATGCGCTAAAGCAATGAGTTAAAGCAATAATGCATTAAGGCGATGTGTTGAGGATATGCGTTAATTTTAAAGTTAATTATAAAATTGTAAATAATCTAAATACATGTAACCACTGATGTAGCAGACATGGCCGGGGTATTTTTAGGACGTAGAGGCTGAAATTAAGCATTAACTTAATGGTTGAGTTTAATTATTTTGAATATGCGCGGGCTTGATAGCACCTGCGAATTTAAATGGGCGTAGGGGATCAATGGAATTGGAATCGAGTGCTGGTAAGAATCGACTTTCGGGAATCGGAATCGGGCAATGTATCCAGAATCGGAATCTAGAACCGGTTCTCGTCCAAAAACTTCGATCCCTACTTTGCTGGCTATCACGAGCGCAAAAGAAGTTGGGCTACCCTCGGTTGCGCCTGCAACTGTGCAACTTCAACCCGCCTTGCTTCTTCGCTGTCCATGTAGCTGATCCTTGGTGGCTAATCCTTTCGTGCAGCGTATCTGCTCCTACTTCCATTCCTTCTCAGACTTCAAACCCCAGTGAACAAAAAAAAAAGGAACAAACCAAAAGAGTTAACAAGTGCGACTCTTTCTATTTATGAATTTCCCATGGAAATATGAATTGATATAAAAGAAATAGAGTTAAAAATTAGTTAGCCTTTAGTAAGGTTCTTAGTGAAACAGCAAGTGGTTCACGAGAAAAACATTCCCATTTTTTGGCATGCTTCTATCCCACTGTGGTATTGGTTCTATGTAAAATTTGACATAGTCGGATTTTTTCTTATGAACTACTGAGAACCACTCTAGAGGTAACAAAAATCTTTTCATTTTTGGCAGATTTTATTCAATCAGTTTCTAATAGATAAGTCCTATTTAATTAAACCCTGTTTTCAAAAAACAAATTAATAACACCTGTGTAAAAAAGATACATTTTTTCGGCTCCTTGAAAATTTTCCTGTTACTTACGATATTTTCTAAAATTATTATCGTTTATTGAAAAAAAAAATTCTTTTTATACTTCTTTTACAGAATAATCGTCCGTCTCAGTACGATACCGTCATACTAAATTTTTATTTTCTCGCAACAAAATAATTTTCTGGTATCAAACATTTATTATTCTTATTTAGCTTCCCCGTATTTCAGGAGCAAGTTTTTATTTTTTATTTAAACTGAAGATTAAATTTTTTATCGCAATCTGGGGCCTAGCCTGTTCCAATTTGTGGTCAGTGTCACTTTGATATTGTCAGCTGACACATATATTTCCTTGAAAATGGGTAACTGTTTTAATGAGATTTCTGAGGCCTGAATCAGCAACTTGTCATCTCGGAAGTGGACTCATGCCTTACCTTTAAATGGCGCCTTGGATTTCACAGAATGTTTTTTCGATCTCCTGAAAAATTCCGATTTTGTTGGTTATCTAAATTATGCCCACGGAACTCCCTCCTTTTCCCGCTCATAATAATAAGTCCCTTTTACGATAGAAGCATACATACATCATACAATTAATAGTGGGTTGACACATGCGTAATTTGTCGATTGTAATATTACAATTTATTTAAAAATTATATGTTTTAATATTTTAATAATTTTTAAGAATTTAAATTTAAAGTAAGAAAAGTAGCGCAGATAGCTCAAAGGGACAATAAAAAATGATAAATTATGATAAAATGAAATGCACTTCCAGGATCAAAAATAAAATCAAGGACAGTAACCGGATTTTTTTTCAATTCCCGTACAATCCTCGGGTTTCATTGAATTTCTGCACAGTAGACACCCTGTCAATGGATATTCTGATTTATATACAATACAAAAAAATTACGTTCACCAAATGCACTGTTCACACAGAAAAAGTAAATTTGATTAAAAAGATTGTGAACAATCTATAAAAGTATAAATAATGAAAGTAAAAATATGAAGAACGAGTAATCAAATTTATGTAAGTTATCGTTTCAATCATTTTTGTATGTTCGCAGACTAAAAAAATTTAACAACCAGTATGATGAAATTCTGTTTATCAATTATATTTTGAAAAAGAGAACAGTCAATGGATATTCTGATTTGTATACAATAATAAAAGTTGCTTTGAATAAATGT
The DNA here is from genome assembly GCA_932195095.1 of Andricus curvator. Lineage (NCBI taxonomy): Eukaryota > Metazoa > Arthropoda > Insecta > Hymenoptera > Cynipidae > Andricus > Andricus curvator. The sequence goes on along the minus strand of CAKNYM010051881.1, from coordinate 36,907 downwards.
ACTGTTCTCAAGTACATGCAAATTTGATTACAAAAATTGTAAAGAATTGATAAAAGTATAAATATAAATACGAGCAAAAAAATTACTCTGTTCTCGTCTCTATTGCTATTGTATATGCAGATGAAAATGCCAATAAGAAATAAAAATAGATGCATTTGTGTTTAGATGAATATTTCAATTATTTGGTAGTGGAATTTCATCTATACTTTTTGAAAGTGCAATAAACTGCTCCACGCTAAGAACGTGACAAATATATCTCAACGTGCATGTATTAGTTAAAATAGCCACTATTTCTCTAAAGTATCTTTTGCATATCAAAATATTTTCTACTTCCAGTCGTCTAGCCCCACCTTCTTGAAGGTAAAATATTTTGATTCAGGTTCGCGTCTGAATTAAATTCAAATTCATAGTAAAGATAACTATTTTTTATTGTCATTAATATTCACTTTTAAATTGGGAAGAACAAGCAGTATCTAATTTATCAATATTTTCAGAAATTGGTTTAGTTTAGTATATAGTTTTTGTCTTTCTAACGTCTTTATTACATTGCCCACGTTTTTAACCAGATTCGCAATATTATTTAAACACTTATACAATTTCATTGTAATATATGTATACATACAATTGAAATTAAAAAGCTGATCCACATAATAAAGCAGTAACGGAAAAAATATATCATTTGCGTTTTCTTAACATATAATGTTTGACTTTCACAGGGAACGTAGTTATCTTATCAAAATTTGCAAAAACTTTTTTGAGAAATACTACAAATATAATTTGCGTACATATTTAGTTTGGGCTCAAAATCGCAACCAAAGTAAGCAAAGGAGAGTCTTATGACATACTTTAGACCTTCGTGAAAATTCTCATAAACCACTGAAGTTTTTACGACAATTACAAAAAACAAACAATTTGACCGGAATCAGAAAAGCAGTTAAAATCTAAATTCTCACGAAACACATTTCCAGATGTGTGGAGGACCCTGAAGAAAATTCCTAAACCTATAAACTGTTCCTTTTCCTTTTTTTGCTTCTTTAAGTAAGTACTTGAGGCTCATGTAAGGGGTAATGAAACCTAGAAAACTCACCTAAAAAAATCAATTCCAAATGCTGGTGCAACGGTTGATTATCGGGGGGCAATTTTTTTTCCTCTTGGAAGCTCAAATCCATATTTGAGGCGCAAAGTCCATGCGGATTGTCAACAATAGCGATATATATGTTGAATCTCTTACATATTTCATTTCCAGAGCAGCAGAAAAAAACTAAACAACTGGCACGATATTGAAAATAGAAAAATTATTACAACAGGCAAAAGAGTGATAATTTTTATAAAGTTGTAATAAATTATTAAAACCCATGACTAATGTTTCTTATTAAAAAATATATTTTCATAAAAATACTAAAAGAAGGAAAAATACATTAAAAGTAAAATAATGACTCAAAAAATTCCGAAATAAACTCGTATGTCTGGTGGAATAATTCTTCTATTTTGAATATCGCGCCAGTTCTGTTTATTTTTCTTCTACTGCTTTGTATATATAATATTCAAGGAATTTGACCTATTTATCGCAAGTGTTGACGATCCACAGGGATTTTTCGCCTCAAATATGGATTTGAGCTTCGAAGAGGGAAAAAAATTGCCCCCGATAATAATTACAGAAATACAAATTACCTCATGCTGAGTCAACAAGTGGACCTTTACGTGCCTTCTCTTCAATGAAAACTCTTCCTTCTTACAATATTTCCCCTATTACGCATGAGCTTATTAGAACCAGTTATCTTGCTTAATATGGGCGTGGGAAAGTTTTCTTTCCTAATGCGAAGGAAAACAAGCGGTTAATTTTACCTTGATTTCAAGTAGAATTTACTTGAACTAATGGTAATTGTATAACGCATATATACTTTTTGAGTTAAGTTTACTGTATGTCTGAAATATCTTTCACTATTTCCCAAAAGGTATAAGTTTTATTTCATCTATGTGGTAAATAGCAAGTATGAAAGTAAATTGTGCCATATTTCTAATGAACTATACCCGTTTTACACGCTACTTTTGAATGAGCGAAACGAAATTTCGATGCTCCTAGATACGTACGCTTACCCGCCACGTGTCACTCTTGACTTGGTGGAACAGCGGAAGAAATGTTGGGTCTCAATAACGTATGTATCCTGCACGGAAAAAATTTATCCGTGAAAAAGTCACGAAGTTGTAGCTAGGTCTCGGATACGAGATAAAAAATTGAAACATTACATCCTTATTTCTATGAGAAATGTATGGATAAATTTCGAAGTTTTTTACGAACAGTTCGAATTTCCTACGAACAGTTCCTGAAAATTTCAGACTGAAATATAAAAAGGAAAAATTTTATTTGTGCGATTTAATAAATATTAATTTATAACTTCGCAGCTCAGAAGATTCGAACCCTCAAAGACTGGTGACCCACCAGTTTTTCATCCTAAACCAGGAGTGCGTAAACACGCGCAGCCATCGAGGCCAATCAAAATAGGTATTATAAAACTTCTCGCCACTCATCCGACGAGCTCGAAGCACACATACGAGCACACACACGCACGGCTAGTTTGGCCGAGCGTGTGTGCGGGCCACGTACAGGCGAACCTACTTTCCAGTTCCCAGATTTGTCAGGCAAGCTCGTGAGTGCTCTGAGAATCTTTTGCCAATCACTGGTAATATTTTTGTAATTATTCACGTGAAAAAAAGGGATGGACAATTTTAGAATTTTCACATCGAGTTCGTCAATTCTTTTTCGAAGTTCGCAGATTTTTTACGAAAATACATCAATATCCGATTAATTTTTATCATATCCGAGACCTAGCTACTAGTTCGTGACTTTTTGACGGATAAATTTTTTCCATGTGTGCCACATGAAACTTTAAAAAGAAACTTATTAGTAGAGTGGAGTCCGTCTGGTTCCGAGCTACACAGCACGTTTCACTATGTGAAACAGTGCAATGAACGATGACTATATTGCTTATGTGTGCTACATGATACTTTTGACCACGTCGAATGGAAAAATTAACACTAACTTACACATACATTCAGCTACTTCACAATGTTATTTCTACTATCTTAATAGGTAGAAATAACTTTTTTTTATGAGACACTATTTTTAAGAGCAAAATTCATTGTTATTTTACAGTGAAATCTCCTTTTACTCTACGGAATAAAATACACACTGTACATGCTTATATTTATATTTTATTCAAATGAAATTACTCTTACATAACATCTAAAAACTTCTAGTCTTAACGCCTAAATCAGAAATTATCATTTTCTAACGCCAAATCATCAGCTACATGTATCAACTTATACGTCGCTGTAGATCGAAGTAAATTAAACGAGAAGACATAGTTCAAATTTTTGTATCTCAATTGAAAACTTTTAGATTTTTACTTAAGCAAATCAATGTTTACATGAATTACAATTGTCTTCGATCCAAAGAAAACTTATTTGGTTTTGAATACGTATAAATTATTTGTTTCATTGTAGATCAAAAAATTATTTTTTTAGTTTAAACAAACAACTTTCCATACTACGACCCAGTTTTCAGTATGTATCGAGATCCGTTACAAATTCGAGAAATATGCATCACTGCGTCCCCTTAGAAAATTGACTCCAGATGAGTCACTTTCAGATACTTTTATCTTCATCTAATATTTCGAAGGCTTGAACTTCGTGCTAAAAAATGTAACAGACCTTGTAATATGTAGGTCCATTCTTTGGTGGGATCATAATTACAGAAAGTGGCTTTGCATACTGATCGTTTTACTTCAACTACTTCGTCACTGTGACGTACCCATGTACTTCACTAGTTTAGCATGATGAAATGAAGCAATGATGAAAATGATTCGTGGTTTTACAGGGACGAAGAGCGAATATCTGTGACAGTCCATGAACATCCCGAGTCGAAATTTAGACCCTACTCTGAACCTGCAGCTCCTTATTAGAATCTGCTTTGACGCTATTTAAACCTATAGCCCCTGCTTTAAACTTTTAATTCCTAAAGAATGAAACATTAGAGCCTACTTTGACTCCATTTCAATCTATAGGCCCTGCTTTGAATCTTGAGATGCTACAGTCTTCATATTCAACAAGGAAAAAATTTATCCATAAGAATGTCACGAACTTGTATCTAGGTCTCGGATACGAGATAAAAAATGAAACATTACCCACATAGCACACTTCCCGAAAAAACCTGGTCTTTTCTTCGGACTTGGTCCAAGTGGCTGGGAGAAAAACCCAGGTTTGCCCTAGGTTTAGACCTATACTTAAACCTAGGTTAAAACATAGGTTCATGTCCGCCGCGTTTTTTTTTTTGGTTTTAAAAAAAAGTAAATTAATGCGACAAATTTTTGACAGTGAATTCAATTTTTTTAATGAAAATTGTTCTAATTCATGCAAATCTATACTTTATTAAAGTTTTTAATTTGTGTTAAAAAAGTACTAGACCTAGACATTTCACCTGCTACGTTAAAAAAAATTGGGGGAGGGGGGGGATTTTGAAACATCAATGAAGAATAATTAAGCTTGCTGAATAATTTTATCAACATTCCTCAAGAGCATGAGCATGTCGCTCCGAAAAAAATTTATTTATTTTTTTAAGTTCGAAAAAACGTTAATGAACGTCTCGAACCTCAAAAAGGTAGGTCGATCGGCAAGCCGTGGCAGCCTCGCAAATTAATTCATAGTTCTGAGCTGAAGCATTCTTATATCCTTGGCGATTAATCTCATTTGCGAGAAAGGGTAGCACTAGCGCTGCACACCGACCAATTGCGGAACTAATGCTCTTAATGGGCTTGCGCGGCTGAAGCGGCATTAGTAGAGGGAAATTTAAATTAGTACCCAGATAACTTGCGAAAGACTATTTAGATTAGGGAGCATTCACATATTACGTAACATTATTTTTGACCTGTTTAACCCCCCCTCCCCCATGTAAAAGACCGCGACATTTCCTTTGTACCCCCCCCCCCCCCACACACACACCCTTCACCGCCGTTACGTAACATTTTTGGTATTATATTTAAAACATAATAGACGTTTTCTAATGAAAAAAAGGTTTTGTAAGATCAAGTATTATCTAGAAATAAATAAAACAATATTTTGTTGTAACGCTGAATGCTTTTTTAATACTTTTTTTATTCATACAAATATTGAAGTTATTTAATGAAAGTACTAATTGAAATTCACCAATTGAAAACTTTTTTCAATACCAAAAAGAATACAAAATTATATTATTGATAATACAATATAAAAATTTCAAATAAGTATTTGTTGAAACTTTTTGAACATTAAATTTGAGCTGAAGTTAAATTCTGAGAATTGAGAACAAGAAAATAAGTAAGATCTGTTTGTTTTTAAATTTAAATAAATATAATTTTGGTAAGATTCTGGAGAAATTTAAAAAAGATTTTTGAATATTTCAGATCTGTCAAAAAAGAATCTAGAAGATTTTAAAGAACTTTTTTTTATTTTATAGGATTTTACAAAATATTAGGAAAAATTCGAGCCTTTTTGAAAGATGTTTAGGACCTTTAGAAGTTTGGTAGAAATCAAAAAATATTTGATAAATTTTCGGAAAATTTTTACAAGTTTTTAAATATTTCTAATCTATTTAAAATGTCTTAAATGCCTGGAAATATTTTTAACTGAGTCGTATGTTTCTTAAAATTTTGAAAAATCATTCAAAATTTTAAATATTGACTTATAATCTTCTAAAATTTCCCAGGAATTTTAAAAAAATTTGTTTATTCTCTTGAAACCTTTCGAAATTCTTTTGAAGCTTCTGAAGTTTATTTTTGAAATCTTTAAGAATCTACATTTCTAAAAATTTTGTAAAGTTTGAAATTCTTTTTGAATCTCTTTAATTCTTCTAAATATTTCTTGAATTCACTCGATTTTTTTTATGTTACCAAATTTAAACATTTTGCTTTAAAATCTTCTACATTGTTTTTCAAACTTTTAGGAAATCGTTTGATATGTTTAAAAACCTTTTTTAATTTTCTCTTAACACTTAACCTGTAAACCTGGGTCATTCATGTCCGAACGAAAACTAAGTGACTGAGTTACTCTGTGGTTTATTTACAAAAATTGTTCAAATAATTTATTTTTATCTGAAAGTCCTTTGCATGTTTGTTGAGTAGAGACTTCAGTTGTGGTCCCTGAATTTTTTCAGATTTTTCCTATTAGTGCAAATTATTGAAAAATGCGCTGGAAGCAGGTTTACAGGTCAAAGGTGCCAAAAAAACGTTTGCCGGTTAAGTGTTACAGTTCATTTTTCAAAATGAAAAATCATTTAAAATTTTCACACAATTCTTAAGAAAATTCTTTTTTTAATATTGTCAGACCTTCTCAACCTTCTAATCTTTAAAAATTATTTAAATTTTTTCTGATTTTTTTTTTAAATTCTGCTAAATACAAAAAATGCCTTTAAATTGTTTAGATTCTTCCTTGACAATTTTTAAAACCTTTTAAAATGTCTTGAAATCTTTTTAAATAATCTTTTAAAATTAATTTTTCAGAATATAAAGTTATTTTTATTTTTCCTAGGAACCTAACATTTTTTTTCGTTCTCGTGAAATCTTACAAAATTCTTAAACAATCTTTACAAGTTTTAATTATTTTTTAATCGTTTCAAAACTTCTGCACATCTTTTAATCATACTCAATTTTTTCTAAAATTACGTAATATGGCAAAAATGCAAAATTTTGCTTTGAAATCTTGTATACAGTCTTTTTACAAATTTTAGCAAATAATTAAAAAAATTTTGTAAATTTTTTCAATTTTCTCTCAGAATTCATTACAAGACAATCATTTGAAATTTTCCCATGAATCTTAAGAATATTTTTTTCATTCACTTGACACCCTACAAAATTTAGTTTACCTAAAAATTTTTTAAATCCTGAAAAATTAAAAAAATTGTCTCAAAGTCTTCCATATTCTTTTCCACAGATTTTGAAATCTTTAAAACTTAAAATTATTCCCTCAAAATAAAACCTGAATGCATCTAATTTCTTTCGAATTCTTCAAAAAAGATTTTGCCCATAATTTAATTTTTCTTATCTCTTTGAAAATGAAAGAAAGTTTACAAATTATAGTGTGGTAGCGAAATGTTAAGAACAGAATCTTTTCGAGTCGAAGATTCTATTCCCACGGTTGATCTTTCGATTGCCGGAACCGATAAATTTTTCCAGAACCGAGAATCAAGAAAGAATCGAAGTTGTTGAAAATTTAAGAAAACATTGAAATTTACACTATTTTTGCAATGTCTATTCAAAAGATAGACAAATTGGCTACATCCTGGGCTTATTTTACACAGAATTTTGAGAGCATTCAACCCTCTAGAGAGAACAAATTTTAGCTCTGACATAATTAAAATTAAGAGAGCTTTATCAGTCATCAAAAAAGAGGTGGTCGTAAACTTTGGCACGATAGTGTATTTTTGAACAAATTTATGTGTTGCTAATTTCAATTTTTTTAACTTCAATTAGATTTGGAAGCTGTAAATGATATCTTTATACTGTGTGGGATACTAATTTAAATTTCCCTCTACTAATGCCCCTTCATCCGCGCAGGCCCATTGAGAGCATTAGTTCCGCATTTGGTCGGTGTGCAGCGCTAGTGCTACCCTTTCTCGCAAATGAGATTAATCGCCAAGGATATAAGAATGCTTCAACTCCGAACTATGAATTAATTTGCGAGGCGGCCGCGGCTTGCCGATCGACATACCTTTTTGAGGTTCGAGACGTTAATTAACGTTTTTCGGACTTAAAAAAATAAATAAATTTTTTTCGGAGCGACATTCTCTTCAGGAGTGTTGATAAATTATTCAGAAAATTTAGTTATTCTTCACTGATGTTTAAAAATCTCCACCCCTCAAAAATGTTTTTTTAAATGTAGCAGGTAAAATGTTTAGGCCTACCATTTTTTTAATACAAATTAAAAATTTTCATAAAGGAGATTTGTATGAATTAGAAGTATTTTCATTTAAAAAATTGAATTCCCTGTCAAAAATTTGTCGCATTGATTTACTTTTTTTTAAAACCAAAAAATCGCGGCGGACATGAACCTATGCTTTAACCTAGGTTTAAATATAGGTCTAAACCTAGGGCAGGCTTGGTTTTTTCTCCCAGCCACTTGGACCAAGTCCTAAGAAAAGACCAGGTTTTGTCGGGAAGTGGGCTATGTGGGTTACATCCTTCTTTCTATGAGAAATGTATGGCTAAATTTCGAACTTTTTACGAAAAGTTCGAATTTCCTACGAACAGTTCCTGAAAATTTCAGACTGAAATATAAAAGGGAAAAATTTTGTTTGTGCGATTTAATTTATATTAATTTATAAATTCGCAACTCAGAGGATTCGAACCCTCAAAGACTGCTGACTCACCAGTTTCTAAACATTATCCAGGAGTGTGTGAACACGCGCAGCCATCGAGGCCAAACAAAATAGGTATGTATTATAAAACGTCTAGCCATTCTTCCGACAAACTCGAAGCACAAATACGAGCGCACACACATACCGAGCGTTTGGGTGAGTGTGTGTGCTGGCCACGTACAGGCGAACCTACTTTCCAGTTCCCAGATTTGTCGGGCCAGCTCGTGAGTACTCTGAGAATCTTTTCCAATCACTCGTAATATTTTTGTATTTATTTACGAAAAAAAGTGATGAACAGTTTTAGAATTTTTACATCGAGTTCGTGAATTCTTTCTCAAAGTTCGCAGATTATTTACGAAAATAGATCAATACCCGATGAATTTTTCTCATATCCGATACCAACTCTCTAAATCTGAATTAGTTAAAATTTAACTAATTCAATTTGTACAATCAATTTTGACTAAGAGATTAGTTACTTTCAAGATTTTTGCTAATGAAATAGTTAATTGGCCACTGTTAGTGTCGCATCAATTGAATTATTTAAAAAAATTACTAATTTTTCAGTTATTTCTGTGGACTACTAATTGATTAGTCAAATTTTCAACATAAGCTCAATCTACCGGCAACTTTTGGACTAACCATGCGAACAGCTTTTATTGTTCAGAATATTTCGAAATAGCGCATAATATAATTGAGACATTTTTTGTATTTCGAAAATTATGTGGTGAAATAGTGTACAGTGAATGAACCTATGGGAAAACTTCAAGTTCTTGATGCGCAAGTTATCTATGCGCACAAAATCATCACCCGAGTGAAGCGCGCATGCTCCGAAACCATGGTGGTCGAAGGCGAAGGAAGAGGATCAAGCGGATGAAGCGCAGTCAAGAGTCTAGTTTGCAATCTTTGCAGTTTGTGGAAAGTTTTACAGTTTTGAAAATTTTAAGAGTCAGTGAAGTGAATTGAGTGCTGTTGGACTTTTCGACGAAAAAAAGAAGGAAGCAACAGGAGAAGCAAAATTCTTCACATGGTAAGTTAATTTTGCATATAAACACTGAAGTACGCGGCGATCATTAAGCGTTGCTGCAACGTATATGTTACATTTATGCAACTTTTGTATGCATTTGTCCCGCACTTTAGTAGGACAGTCTTTCAAATTATTTAATTGATTTTGGACACTTTTTTGTATTGTTTTCTCGTATAGAAAGCTTTAGAAGAGTAAAATATATTTTTCTCGAAGTTTGCTTATGTTAAGCATCTTTTCCGTTTACCGATCAGCATACGATTTGTAATACAAATTCTAAATTTTGGTCATTATTTTCAGATTTTTGGTAATTTGTGGCAAAGGAATCATGAAAAATTTCAAAGATTTCACCAAGGATGAATTGGCTGTAGAACTACTGAAGGTGGTAGATCTCGAAGTTTCCGAAATTTTGAAAGGGAAGAAGAATCTTGAGTCATCTTTCAATTATATGTGCATGGTAGCGTGACCATTGAATAAATTTAGACATTTGCAGTAGGACGGTCGAAAATAAAAAATTCTGGAATTCGAAATCGCTACAATGCGAAAAAGTCGCGTATTGGGATCCTAAAAAAAGTATAATTTTGAATTTTTTCTGGTATACTGCTATGCTAAAATAGCCTAAATATGCTTAGAAACAATTTAAAACCATAAGTTGTACAGATAATTTAATTAAAAACCAAAACTGGATTCCAAATTAAGTATACTTCTTAGGGATCCCAATGCACTCTAATTTTTTGAATTGTAGCGATTTCGAGTTCCACAATTTTTTTTTCGACCCATCCTAATATGCACTTCTTTACTATCTGTAAATAATAATGATTTTCAGTCCACTGGCTTCCGTCATAAACGTATTGTGGGCATATTTAAAACAATTATATTTTTGAATAGGTAATTTAGGTCTATTGATTGAGAGTACAAAAACTGTTTTTAAAGTGAAAGTAAAACGTAAAATGTTCAAACTTACCATGAGTAACGTTCATACCACTTTTTCATTTGAATCCATGTGATCTTTGTCAAGAAATAATTTTTATTTATACTCTGATGTACACTTTGAGAACATTACAAATTCGTGAGAAAATCCACTTTTTGGAGGTTTGTAACTTTTTCATGGACCCCGAAAATTCTGAAGCTTCACACATAAGTAAGTTCCACAATGATTTAATCACAACTGAAATTATCGGAGAGCGTTTTGCTTAGTTTTGAAAATAATCACCTATGAAATTGAGACTCATGATGGTTATTTACACGGAAAAGGAATTAATATCGAATCAATAAAATATTTCTTGGCTCCAGAAAATGTACTAGATTAAAGAAACTTTATTTTTTTGGTTTAGGTACATTTTTCTTGAGACTAGACAAATTTTCTTGGATCATGAAAATATTGTATCGTCCATATTCGTACCGATATTTTCTTGATTCAATTCAAATTTTTGTTCGGGTAAGAATAGGTTAAGTTATTCACTGAAGTTAGCAGATTAATTATTTTTGAATCAGGGCAGGTGCCAATTAATGAAAATAATTTGTTTTACAGCTTCGTGTAATATCTTAACCTATTGTAGAACAATCCTTATGAGTCTAAATATTGTGACTATTTTAACACTATGCAAAATATCTTCGTCCACTTTTAAGACACAGTAAATCGTAGTGGACCTTAATTATGTGCATTTTCTCAAAGTGATTTCAGTATGAAGAAAATTTATGTTGGGCAAGTATCAGATGGATTCGGACGAAAAATGGTACAAACATTACGCATGGTAAGTTTTAGCATGTTACGTGGAGTAGTTTTTCACAGGAAAGTTTTTGAAATATGCAATAGGGTGGGTCGAAAACACAAAATTATGGAAGTCGTAATTGGAACTATTTGGAAAATAAGTTGAATTAGGAACCTGAAAAAGTATAATTAATTTGGTGTCGATTGATGAACGCCTTCAACTTGCGCGTTTGGAAAATGTACTTCAAACAATTCTTGTTTTTATATTTTCGTGTATATAAATTTTGTTGTATGCTTTTGGAGGTATCAAGTGTCGCAATCTTTACAGCAACTTAATTAAGATTCTCTAGGCTATAATGTATGTTTAATGGACTCCTGATTTTAAAAAACAATTTTAAAATCTACAGGAATGACGAAAGAATGTTTCCAGGTGTTTGATGCTTTTCAATAACCAAAGAACAGTCTACCTTTTTGTATTTTGTTTATATAAACTTATTAATTTTTCCCTGGTGTATATTTATCTATGTATATTTATCTATTTTATATTTATCTATATATGCACATTTATTTGTGAAAAGCCCCTAAACGATATAAATTTCTTTATGAATCAGCTGAAGAAAGATAATGGAAAAAACACAAAACTTAATTTTTCACAAAACGAAGCTGTCGAAAATGCAAATAACGAAATTCGCGCTAAAGTAGATCCCGAACAAAATCTTGGTGATCTCGGTAGAGATAATGATAACCATCAATATGAAGATCCTGAAATTCTAAACGAAAATGAGCCAGCAGAAATTAATTTACGATTGTCTGTTGTGCGAATGATAGGTAGACTACAAGCAAATAGTGCAATGACTGGAAGCATGTTAACAGAAATGATGGACGAATTCGAAGAATTATTGTTTGATGTCGTTCATTGTCTTTTGCTAATTTTAGCGGTGAGAACAATAATGATTCTTTTTCCCTTACAAAATTCAAAAATGTTTCCTGTGCTAAATTTCCAAATCTGATAGACATTGTACAAACTTGTAAACTATATATTATTGTTTCAGCTTGGTACGAACATTGATGATTACGTATCAGGTATTCGTGAAGAGGCTTCAACGAACGTCCAGCCGTATATAATATTAATCAAAGGCGACATCAAGGATAGGCTTTTCATCCAAGCTGACGGATGTTATATTCAAATCTCGGATCGCGCAAGCCCAATAACAGCATTCGATTTATTGTATAAATTGCACTATGTGCTGAACGTCCATTTTTCTCCGTCTTTAACGCTTTTTTGTAATTTTATAGAGTATTACCTCTACAAAACCAAAAATACTGTTAAAAATTCCATTCGATCGTTAGAAACGACATTAAAAAATTTCAACCCATCTGCCACTGAACATTTACAAAATCAGTGATATTGATTTCTATCGTATAATTCACAGTTTTAGAAATAAACATATGTTTCTCCTATTTTAGATTTCATTACTTTCAAAAATGTTCAGTAAGTTTAAATTTTTAATTTTTCTTCGTAAAAAACTAGTGAAATACGAAGACTATAGATCCAATTAGTTACATTGACTATGAATCTAGTAAAATTACCTAATTTCCAGTAAACTTTACTAGCATTCTTGCTAATACAACTAAATTTGTCTTGTAGTCATCGTATCTTGCTTAGCCTCTTTTCTCGGTGTTTTTGAAATAAGGCGGGAAATAAGCAACCAATGGGTGACTACGTTACAGACATGCGCACCTCTCCGAAAACGAGTGAAAAATATCATATTTAACTAACGAATTAGTAACTTTTGACTAACCAATTAGTAGTTTCGCCACCAGCCGCCACGTCTAGAGGTTACTAATTGAATTGGTTAAATGGAAGTAATCAATTTAATTAATAAATTTTGACTAATTATCAGTTACTGAGTTCTTGCTTTTCAAATTAGTCAAATTTAACTAATTAATATTTAGCGAGATAGCTACTAGTTCGTGACTTTTTTACGGATAAATTTTTTCTGTGAAGAACCAACTTTTGACTACATTTTTATAACTCAAGATCCGATTTGGCGCTGCTTAACCTCTCCTTCAATGTTGACCCTGCTTTGAATCTGTTTAGCGTACACTGTTAAAAATTTGAGGAATAAATGGCTAGTGGAGCTGAGATTACAATTTTTCGGAGTATAAAATCGACTTAGTATCGAATACATTCAACTCCGCATATTTTACTCTAGATTAAAATAGAGTGAGCAAATGGTTCTGATGTGCATTCAGAGTGAATATAATCAATTCGCTTCGCACAGAAACAAAATCTTAACCCATGCTCAATCCAGAGTCAAAGAGTCATGGCGGGAATTCTTACGGAGTTTATGTTCGGAGCTGCATTCGCAGAAAAGTTTCAAACACTTTCTTCGCAGTTGTTCGCCACCCTAGCGGAAGAAACGGAAAGGTTCGGAAAGAAGGTTCCGTTCCGAAATTTTCCGAATTGTATGGGACCTTTGCTTCCGATTTCTTTCCGACCGCCTCTCTTTCCGAAGGTTTCCGACGTATTTCCGAACTTTCTCGGAAGTGTCCCACTGCATCTTCTTCTTTCTGAACCTTTCCGATTTCTTTCCGAATAAATGTCGCAGTGTCCCAATATCTTATTCCGATGCTTTCCGCCTATTCACCTGTGTCCCACTGTTTACTTCGTTCCGAACGTTTCCGATTTCTTTCCGAACAAATGTGAAATGTAAAATATAAAATAAATTATGTATTAATAATATATATTTATTTTTGACTAAGTAAATAAACTTAATGAATAATAACATATAATTTAGCAATAAATTGATTAAATGCATTTAAAAATAAAAGTAATTCAAAATTAATTGAAATAAATGAATGTATTAATATAATGAAACATAAAAAGAAATATAAATAAAACAAATATATAAATAATAAATAAATATATTTTTATTCATGTTCATAAATGATATATATATATATATATATGTAATAAATTGACATACATTTTATATTATGTTATTGTAATTTAGATTAAAACATAAGTGAAAAATAGATGGCGAAAGTTTTTCCAAATTTGAAGTGCCGATGCAAGAAGGATATATAATGGAACCTTCACTTCTTGGCTCTAGCGGGATAACTTCTCGTCGTTTCAAATATTTGTTTATAATTTTTAACATTCAAAAATTCAATTTATGTGGGGAATTCACTTTTATATTCCAAGATAATTTAAAAATAACCTGTGTACAGTATTCATATTATTCTGTATTAGCCAAAACTAATACTTTTGTTACAAAATTCCCCAATACGTTTTTTCTGTATACTCTTTGTTTACAATAATTATAAAATCCACTGACTAAGGGCCGGTTCCACCAACCTCGATTAAAAAGTTAATCCTCCGTTAAACCTAGTTACGCGTTCCACCACGTTTTAGCGGCCGGTTAACTCGCGTTAACCACAGTTAAATCTAACCGGTCAAAATTGATCGGTTAAGGCGACTAAATCGTCCTCTAACCTAAAAACGGCATTATTGTTGTGAAATATGGAGTTCTTGGAAGAAGTTCTGAGATCGTCTGATGACGAAGTCGAAGAAGATGTTTTTGAATTTATATGTGATATATTAATATATCACGAACAAAACATACACCAACATTCACTTTTTTTAGGTTAGTGTAGACACGAGCGTGGCCCAACCTTACCTGGATTTGGCGCGCACGGACATATTGCTTTGCTTTCCATTCGACCGACGGGTAGCCAATCACACGAATGATTTAAAGTAAAATAGGAGTTACTTCGAAACGACTATCTGGTTAGCTAACCGCGCCCACGAAAAACGTGGTGGAACGCACAACAGGATAACCCAAGCTTAACTATGGCGTTAACTTTAACCCGCCGTCAGTTAACCACTGATTTAACCGAGTTTGGTGGAACCGGCCCTAAATATGACAACCGCTTCAATTACTACGATATACTAAATTAAATGTATACTAACCAGAAAAGAGTGGTTTTTTTCTTCAAAAGTATCCGAATCTTGCAATTATTTACAACATTTATTTATATAAAGCTAGGAAATTTATCGGTTCATTAGGTCTCGTTCTTTAAATTATCATTGCATAGACAATTGAAAGGATGACCATGGAAACATATTTTTTGGGCGAAAAATTACTTGCAATTTCATAATTGATAAACGTCTAATTAGCAGTGGCGTAGAGTCAGGATCAGTGGCTTTCAAAAATTTCGTAATTACATCTGCTATACCCTGCAAATTTTTATTCTATTTACAACAGTTCGTGTCTATTTTCTGACAGCTCTGTTATTTTCCATAAATGCTAATGAGAAAGAGGGATTATATAGAGTCTAGACATACCATAGTAAAGTGGGGTCTATACTCTATTCGTCATGTTACCTGTGAAAATGAAGGCAATAAAACTGTAGATTTTCACATTTACCATAAAGTAAACTCAAAGGCCAACGCCATAAAACAAGATTTTAGCACACCAAAGATTCAATTATAAGTATAACTTTGTCCTAATCCAGAACAACTACCTGCATGTTGAAATTCCTAAGTAGATCATAAAGTAGGAACGCCCTCATTGTAGAATAAAGTGGTCTAAAAATGAATTGAAATTTTTTTGAAGACTAATTTCTCGGCTTGTAATGATTATTTCACAAATTTTCGAAATCGTGGATCTAGATTGATATTTTATCTACAAATGTATGTATCTAATTAAAAAGTTTCTCTTAAATAAATATGAATAATCATGTGCTAACGAAGTGTCTGCATGAAGTAAATTCAAGGCAAGTAACTACCGATCCTAGCAGCCAAATATTGAGGAGACATTTATGTACGCCCACGCTATTGTACTCACTACAATGCATACCCTTTACCTCACCCCGGAAAGTTCTAGGGCCTACGCTAACTGTAATTCACATCTGGCACCACTCTCAAGAAAACCTTCTCAGATTCATTTCTGAATTTTCTCTTTAGCCACCAAAGAAATGTACGAAATGTAAAGTTCCCAAAAAATTTGACAAAAATACTTCTCTGATGTTCAACGAATTTGCATGTTTCTTGAAATTCTGATTCGAATGATATATACTTTTAGGAGTCACTTTTATCAAGAAAATAGAACATAATAATCTAAAAGTAAAAAGAACCCAAGTTTCCTATTTTGGCAATTGAATGCCAATAGCAAAAATTTCGATTGAAATTTCTTAATCTATCACAGAAATCGTTTCTATTATAGGGATCTTTTTTTCATTTGCGAAAGAATCATTTGCAAGCCGAAAAAGTTTTCTTTAAAAGAAGGGCAACTTTGATCAAGCATATTTGTAATGTCATCAATATGTATTCAAATTTTATGAATGCAATCTCTACCTTATTCTTATACGAATCCAGGCATACCATATAAGTATAGTTTTTAGCAATACTTTCAGGTAAACTAGCCGCGAGAAGTCGAAACAAACTTTGAAATGTTGAAAATACTCTACTTGAATTTTCGACTAATCGAAACATTTCATTGGGATACTTTCCAAACATACTTGGTATCCAGTGAAATTTTGGAATTAAATTCTGCATTTTACTAGAAAAAAAAACATTTTGTATTGAAATCTGACTTTGTAATTGTGAAATAATAGGGGGCCATCCATATACCATGTGGACAATTTTTCACCACTTTTTGACCCCCCCCCCCTCGTGAATTTCAATAGTTAGGGTGAACATTCCTGAATGCAATGCATTTTTCAAAATGCTGAAATATTCAACAGTTCACTTTTTACGGTGATTTATTTGTAAAAACTTTATATTGAGAACGAATGAAGATGAGAAGCCGTTTAATGGCTCAAAATGTGCAGTTTTGTAATGCGATTGCAGTGCAATACTTAAATTTCGGATAAAATCATTCTGACGCGATAATTATCATTTTCAATATTTCTGACTTCAATCAGTGTGGGCGTGTGGCCAGTACAACGGGAAAAGTGGCAGCAAAAAAAGTAGTAGTAGTAGAATGATCATTAGATCAGTAATGAAATATTATTTTACTATTTTTTCATTAATTAGATTATTGAAATGTAATTTAAACGTACTCAGAATAAACATTTGATGTAAAAATGGTAATAAGTTAGTAAAACAGATGTATAGTTGATTGCGAAAAATTCATTCACAACTTCTTACAGTAGTTTTACTATAATCTCCTGGAAACCGTAATATAAAATCTCCCGCGTCATTCCGTGATGGTCGCAGAGCAAAGGGAAAGCTGGGAAAAGGTTCAAACTGAAATTTCACCGGTGGCCGGGTGCCTGACTTGCATTTAGCTGTGACGTCAGGGCTCGCCAAAAAAAAACACCCAAAATAAAGGTTTCACTTTGTTACTGTTTTAATAGCTGGAAAGTTGTAGATTGTACAGTAGGGTGGGCAATTTTTTTAGGATGCATATCGCCCGAAAATTTGTTCGAATAAAAAAAATGCATTGTTGGTTAAAAAAAAAATTATATTCTGACGTTCCACAAGCCCCATGAATAATGATTTATCAGCATTAGTATTTTTATTATTATAGTACTGGGTGTTCTTTTAAACTTGAGACATCGAAATATCCCAAAAAATACGCATCCTATTAAAAAAATATCCGTAATCAAAACTGTTCATTTTCGAGGGGAAAAAGCGACCTTCAAAAATCGCCCCCCCCCCCCATGCAGGAGAAGGGCCGTGAAACGAAAAAAATTCGAATAAACCTTGCGTAATTCATAAAGGAGAATCTGAATGTTTGGCCAAAAAATGGGCTTACCATTTTAAACTACAAAGTTACCCCCACTCCTGCCACCTGGGGGTGGGGTGGTGTTGGGTAAATTTTTTCAAAGTCGCTTTTTCCCTTCGAAAATAAAAAGTTCCTATTACGGATATTTTTTTCATAGGATGCGTATTTTTTGGGATATTTGGACGTGCCAAGTTAAAAAAAACACCTTACAGAAAAAAGACACGTTTCTGCACATTTTTTCCAGAATAGTAAATATTATGTAAGTCGAATTGAAATCCAACATTTCTCTTTTAAATGAATCTGAAATTAATTTTTTAATATCAACTCCATAAGTCTTTTATACGATCCCAAAGAACCCCGTAGCGAAAAATGGGGAAATTGTTTTTTGGCGGTAATGTCACGTCCCGCGACTTTTATAATAATAATAAATAATTATAAACAATAGATTATAACTTCATAACATTTATATTCAATATATTATAACTACATAACATTTATATTCAATAATAAAACAACAAGCTGAAAGATCATATCCAATATCCAATTATTATTGTCAAAATCATATTATAAACAAACCTAATATTGTTAAGATCATTCGCGAATATCAGATTTGTAACGAACAACGCAATAGATCAAGATGAGCTGTACGCATCAACTTTCGCACAACAAACAGGCACACGCTAATCAAGAAGACATAAATTAATCAACGAAGCAATCATGAGAACTAGCCACATCTTCAATCCTATACATTTTCAAATGCTGTTACCTACAGCACATATACAGTACATTAAACTAAAATGAGCGGGCTACATAAAATTTGCAGAACTAACACAGCCATCAAACACACATTAATTGAAGAGCTATAAATTAATCAGCAAGCCAACCTTAAGAACAGACCAGATTTTCAGTCCCATACGTTTACAAAATGCTGGTACCTATACTATTCATCTAAATGATTTAAGCATCTTGACCTACTTATGCCTATGCAACGGACACCAGCATCTTCGATACAAAAGCAATAAATATCTCAATCGAGATGACAGTTGTAGGAGGGTGACTCTCTCACAAATAACACACGCAAACTTATGCCCTTCTACGCATTAGAATATCTCAGGCTTTGTCATCTAGGAAGGGATACCATATATTTTGGTAACTGCCCCATTCTCCATATTTGGGCACATCACGATTCCTCATCGCTGATTGGCTATCCTATTAATTAACCCTGTGGATTAAGAAGGGATATAATGCATATTAGCTACTGCGACACTTTCCGTATATGGGCATACATATAATTCTCGATGCCCATTGGATAATTAAATCCCTACCACTCTTAATTATCAACACTAATTGGAACCATGATGAATCCCTACTTCTAATACCAATCACCCCTATGGCAATCTTAGGAGGGATCTTGTGTATAAATACCGCAGATTTGGAAGCAGAAAATCAGTTTAGTTTAGTTTAGTTTAGTTTAGTTTAGTCAGTTTCAAGTTTAGGAACTTTAACCAGTCTATTCAGTTTAAACACTCCATCGGTTATGACCCACCACCCAGTACTACAAGAAAAGTCATCGAGACCCTAAACTCCGGTCCGAAATACTCGGCCCGTCAACCTCTTCTAAAAGTTTAACTTCTGTGCGGGAGCGCCGAATCCAGATTCAATAGAACACCTGCAACAAAAGGACAGCGGAGCCCAGCCCCACTGACCTGGTCAGCTCAGTGTCCATTCTTCGATACTCGCCCCCTACGGGTCCGACATACAGCCCATACATTCAATTGAGGAAGCACTTTTCCTTTCTACTGGCGAGAGGGTGAAACACGTCATCAACAAAATAAGTAAGTAATAAATTACCTCACTTTCTAACTTTCATTTCTTCTACTCTATCGTTTGTTTAATTAGTCATCCCTGTTTAAGGTGGACTAAAACTAAACGAGAAGAGACAATCGAAGCAAGAGCACCCCAGCTGCATCAATTCAAACTCAAACTTGTACTCCATCTCAGTCAAATTTGCAATTGTTCAAATAAACTTCAATTCATTTATATTCAAGTTTAAATAGTTTATTTCTGTAAACAGTAGTTATCCTCATCCCAGTTTTTTAATTAATATTAAAATCTAAAACGAGGAACCATCAATTATTTAACAAAATATAAGGTAAGCTATGTCCATTAAGACGTAACATACCTCGTATATTTTTGGTGCATCGGCCTTGGAAATTAAAAACTACCAATACAGAAATAAATTCAAATTTTTTTTTCTTCTCTTTTCTCCTCTATTTAAATAATTTCAAATCGAAAACAATTCAAAACTCTCCTCATCCATTACTTCGAAATTTATAACCTACACAAACTACCTATCCTGCTTGTGCTTTGTAGCAGAGTATCCTGCCTGTGCTATGTAGCAGGGCATTATTTCCAAAAAATCCTCCTAAACCTACCTGTCAAAAACTACCTATCCTGCTTGTGCTTTGTAGCAGAGTATCCTGCCTGTGCTTTGTAGCAGGGCACTATTTCCAAAATCCTCCTAAAGTTCCTTACAAATATGTCATTTTGGAATGAATTCAAATACTAAGCGTAAATTCAAATCAAGAGGAGGTAAAAAGATTAGAAAACTTTTTGACAAAATAAACACTTCAAGTTCACCAGTAGAATCCCAAAAAGAAATTCAAAACTATAACGAATTTCAAATTATATTTAACTCTTTGTTTGTCAGGGCGGAAGCCTTCATAACAATCAAAAGTTAAAAAGCTGAACTTAGTTTGCTCAATAATCACCTATCTTCTCTATTTTTTCAAAAATTATGCCAAAAATTGTTCGCACTGTTTTACGTGTGGTTAAAAAATCCATTAAAAAATTGAAATATAAAAAACTTGACAATTAAAAAAGAAATAGCACTGGAACTCAAACTTCGAATTACTTCAATCCATTACTTGTCTATGATATTTATTTCTTTATGATATAAAACTGTCTATATTATTTCTCTGTGATATGAACCTGCCTATATTATTTCTCTGTCAATGATTTTTACCTGCCTGTTATATTTACATGTATGTGTCCATATTTATAATTTATAATACGTGTGTGAACAAATAACCCAAAAAGTGTCAAATTATACGAAAAATCAAGAAATGAAAAATTATAAATGTCCGCCCTAGGTTTAAACACAAACTTTGAAGAACCCGTCACGAGAAATCAAACACAAAAAGACCCCGCGTTAGCAGAAATAGTAGAAAATACACAAAATCTTCCCACACGAACAAGAAAATCTCTAAACTATAATCTAGAAAACTTACAAAAACAAAACTCACCGATAGTCCAAAGATTAAAAGATACTAGTGTAATTTATGCTTCAAACTCAAACTTCGAACAAAACGAAACATTAGGAAACGATACCTTTCTAGATGAAACTTTAACAAACAGCAGAATAAACTTTAGAGCAAATTCCACTGTTGCAGATTCCGAAAAATCAGTAGAAACAAATTCTGTAGATAACCAAGAGAATTCCAAAGAAAAATCAGTTAATTCATTTTCAAACTCATTTCCCGATTCGGAAAAATCACAAGAAAAGCAAGAAATAACACTTCTTTCAAAACAAACAAATTTAAATATAGAAATAAAAGACGTTGATAAGCAAATTGAAATTGAACATATTTTACCACAAATAATAATAACAAACCCTAACGGAGATAATTTAAATTTATCAGACTCAGACTCTGAAATTAAAAAAGACAGTATGAGTAAACTACCTAACAACCAGCAAATCTCACTTCGAGATGCGCTCGAAGTCGTCCCTTTGTTCGACGGAACAAATAACGTCCCCTTTTCACATTTTATAGAATCATGTTTTGAAGCAAGATCAATGGTCCCTAACGCCGAAGCCGAAGCAAATCTAGTAAAACTACTTCGTTCTAAAATCTCGGGAGAAGCAAGAAAATGCATTTATGGTCATACATTTTATTCAATTGAAGAATTAATAAATAAACTCAAAACGGTATACGCTCCTACTAAAACAGTATATCAACTCCAAGGGGAACTCGGTAGTATATACATGTGGGAAAACGAAAATGTAATCTCTTATGCTTCGCGTATTAAAGAAATTACCGATAGAATAATTGACGCTCATAAAATGAACAATAACGGAATTACGGAAAAAGCTTTTCAAACTGAATTAGAAAACTATGCGATGGATCATTTTATTAGAGGACTCAGACCAGAATTAGAAATGAGAATAGGAACAGCAGATTCATTTTCGCAACTTGCTACAAAAGCAATTGAAATTGAAAAAAGATTAGCAACTAATAAAGACATAAGAAAAGAATCGCGACCTGGTCTTCATTCAGGAGAAACTTCTAAACCCAATAAAGTACACTTTACGAGAGGAGAAAATGCACAATGTCAATTTTGCGAAAAAACCGGTCATGTAGCATCAGTATGTCGTATTCTTGCAAGACAATTATCAAACCCTCAAAATACTCAATTTAATCGAACAAATAATTTTCAGACACAATTTCCTAATAATTATTCAAGACCTCACTTTAATAATAACAATAATCAAAGACAATTTTTTCCGAATAATTTCCAAAATCAAAGACAATTTTCTCCAAATAATTTTCAAAGACAATCATTTCCTAATAATTCTCAGAATCAAAGACAATCTTTTTCTAATTATTCCCAACATCAAACTAATAATCGATTTCAACCACAAAACAATTGGTCAAATAACAAACCCCGATATGAGCCATGGGGAACTCAGAATAAATACAACCAAGATAGACCCCCGTGGAGAGGACAGGCACCTAGCCAACAATGGAATAGAAACGATTCTCGAAATGACCCGAAACACGTGAATAACTACCAGCCTGAACCTAATAAAATAATATGTCACTATTGCAAAGAACCGGGCCATGTTATTAATGATTGCCGTAAAAGACAATATAATAATCAATATCAACAACAACAACAACCGCAACAATTAAATCCTCCACAACAAATAAATTCGGAAAACTCCAACGCCCTTCACAGTCTCCATATAATACACCAGTATTTCCAGTCCCTAAGAAACCGGACTCCCACGGAAACATAAAATGGCGTATGGTTTTAGATTATCGCAAATTAAACGAAAAAACTATCAGTGATTCATACCCACTTCCAAACATTACAGAAATATTAGATCAATTAGGAAAAGCCCAATACTTTTCGGTATTTGACTTAGCATGGGGATTCCATCAAATAAAAATGGACCCTAGAGATTCACACAAAACAGCTTTCTCTACTCCCTTTGGACACTATGAATTCGACCGCATGCCGTTTGGTTTGAAAAACGCCCCTGCCACCTTTCAACGCCTTATGGACCTAGTATTGACTGGCCTTCAAGGCACTGAACTGTTCGTCTACCTAGATGATATAGTTATTTATGCGGATACTTTAGAAGAACATGATAAAAAATTCACAGAATTAATAAATAGATTACGTAATGCAAATCTTAAATTACAACCTGACAAATGCGAATTTTTGCGCCCTGAAGTAAAATACCTCGGGCATATTATCGATAAAAACTAAGTGAGACCAGACCCTAAGAAAGTAGAAGCCGTCAAGAAATTTCCAGTCCCTAAAAAACCAAAAAATATCAAAGAATTCATAGGATTAGCAGGATATTATAGAAAATTTGTCGACGGATTTTCAAAAATCGCCGGACCTCTAAATAAATTATTGAAAAAAGACACACCATTTGTATGGACAGATTCCCAGCAAACCGCATTTGACACGTTAAAAGAAAAATTATGTAACGCTCCTTTATTACAAAGACCAGATTTCTCGCAACCTTTTGTCTTAACGACAGACGCATCAGGATTTGCCGTTGGTGGAATTTTATCACAAGGAAAAATTGGCAAAGATAAACCCATTGCTTACGCCTCTCGAAGTTTAAATGATAATGAAAGAAAGTATGACACTTATCAAAAAGAAGCCCTAGCAATTATATTTTGTGTAACACATTTCCGCCCCTATCTATACGGACACAAAGTTACGCTTGTAACCGATCACAAGCCGTTAGTTTGGTTTCAAAATTGCAAAGATTCTTGTTCTAGAGTAACAAGATGGACATTAAAATTAGCCGAATATGACTTTCAAGTTGTCTATAAAGCAGGTAAAATGAATGTAAATGCAGACGCGTTATCAAGAAACCCCACAGATGTTAATGAAGAAAAAGAAGAAGATACTAAAATAGAAGAAGATGATACTAAAATAAAAGAAGATACTAAAATAAAAGAAGAAGACACTAAAATAAAAGAAGAAGATACTAAAATAATGAAAGTTAATCAAGAAAAATACTCTGCGCGCTCAAAATCAAATTCAAAATCAAGTTCTAACAAAGACTCACAAACAACTTCAAAATCGAGCACTAACAAAGACTCGAAATCAAATTTTAAATCATGTACTGATACAAGCCCAAAATCGAATACTGATTCATGTTTAAACTCACAGTCGAGTTTCAATCCAAGTTCAAGTTCAAGTTCCAGTATGAAAATAAATAAAGAAAATGATATTCTCACTGAAGAATTATTTAATCAAGTCAAAGAAAGAATCTATGTATTACTAAATCAAATGGATCTCACAAACCTAAATGAAATAAAAGAATCAAAATGCCACGCAATGGTGACAAGGCGAAAAACAAGAAATCCAACTGAAGAAACTAAAAATCCAGTTAATATACAAGAAAATATTCAAGAAATCTTTAAAGAAGATAATAGCGAAGATAATTACGAAAAGGACTCTCAAGAAGAAATCATTATTAAAAAAAGACGAGGTAGACCACGCAAGGTTACACTCAAAACAAAAAACTTTATCCCTACTCTTGCAGCAAAAAAGAGAGGAAGACCAAGAAAAGAAATTATTACTGAATCAAAAAAGGACAATAAAGTAAATACGGACGTTAATCCCGATTATACATCAGACAACTCAGACTCTGATCCAGATTATGATGAAAATATAAAAAAGAAAAAGAAATCCTGTAAGAAAAAGAAGAAATTGAAAATTCAAGAAGAAGAAGAAGAAGATAGCAACGCAGAAAATCCTGATTATTTTTCCAGTTCCAGTGAATCAAGCGAAAATGAAAAACTAAGCGATCCTGAAGAAAATTTTTTAGAAGATTACAATGAAAATTTAAATTTAAATGAAAATTTGTTTAATTTAGATGAAATCAATCCCGATTTTAATGAAGATTTACCAGAAACAAATGACAATAAAGAAACGCATGACGGAGATTCAGCACAAAATCGCCCGCCCCCAGAGCCACCGCCGGATAAACCAGCCGTCGGAACGTCAACTAAGCATTCAAATATAATAGACTGCTGCGATAAAATTACAATGAGAAAAGATAACTATGCATACTTTACTACAACGAATGGAGAACCTCGAGACAATGGATCAGAATTATTATTAAAGCGTGAACAATTACCCAAGTTTACAAACCTTCAGAAAGGTCTTGCCAAAGAAATTCATAAAGGAAAAAATTATCACATAGCCCTTCCTATCGAAGAAGAAGAAAAAGAAAATCTTGCAGAAACACTCAATAGTATAAAGTTAACAATTTTTTCCTTGCATAATATAGCCAGCAAATTAAACTTGAAATCAATCAGTATAGCTAAAACTGGATACGTAAATAATATACCATGGGAAGAAATCTTGACCCAACTTAAATCCGTATTTTCAGAATCAAATACAAAGATAATTATTTGCTCAGGAATCACACAGTATCCCACAAAAGAACAGAAAAATGAAATTTTAGTAGAAGCTCATTCATCAGCATTAGGTGGTCACAAAGGAGTGACAAAAACCTACAATAGAATACGACAACATTTTTTTTGGGAAAACATGAAAATAGACATACAAAAGTACATTCAACTTTGTTTACAATGTCAACTTAAAAAGTTAGTACGCGTCAAAACTAAAAATCCAATGGTGATAACTGACACCCCAGGAACCGCATTCGAAAAGATATCAATGGATATCGTAGGAAAATTACCAAAAACAGAAAAAGGAAATGAATACATTTTAACAATTCAAGATAACTTTACAAAATTCTGTGTAGCTTGTGCCCTTCCAAATCATCAAGCTAGCACAATAGCAGATGCATTTGTAAAAAAATTTATTTGCACTTTTGGCTCACCAAGAGGAGTTTTAACCGATCAAGGTAAAGATTTTTTGAGTAATTTATTACGAAGATTCGCTAAAAGATTTCGTATCAGGCAATTTAAAACTACGGCATTTCATCCACAATCAAACGGATCTTTAGAAAGATCTCATCACGTTTTAGCGGAATATTTAAAACAATTTACAGAGAAAAATGCAGAATGGGATGATTGGCTAGAATTAGCCACATTTTCTTATAATACCAGTGTTCATGAAGCAACAAAATGTACCCCGTATGAATTAGTTTTTGGAAAACTAGCTCGATTACCTTCCAGTGAACCCCCACCAGAACATGAAAAATTACAAACATATGATGACTATACAAAAAATCTAGTAACAAGATTACATGGAATTCGCGAATTAGCTAGACAAAACCTAATTTCAGCCAAAGAAAAATCAAAGCAATATTATGATAGAAAAATCAACCCTCAAGAATTTAAAGTAGGAGACAAAGTATTTTTATTGGAAGGAGGAAAAATAAAAAAAACTCAACAATCAATATTCAGGACCATACGAAGTATTAGAAATTCCAGGAAAAGGAAACGTGAAAATTCAAATAAAAAACTCCCCAAGAGTCGTACACATTAATCGACTTAAACGCTCACTTATTGACTTACCGAAAACAAACTCAAAATCTTTAAAAAAATAAAAACACAAATTTTACAAATTCGGTCGTCTTTTTCAAACTTTTAGATACGAACCTTTACAATGGATACCGAACACCAAGAAAGACTTGACGAATTCTGCAACATAATCATACGATACGTGGATATGAAACATCTACTAATATACTTAGTCATAAATGACGTTTACAACTGGGACTATCCCAAGATGGGAGATTGGATTGAAAATATCAACAACGAAGACACAATACGAGACATCATACTCACAATTAAGACAAGAGGACCGACAGCCTTTGACAATTTCATAGAAAGTCTACGAAGCTCTAAACACTACTTTTTAGCATCCCTTTTAAGTCTTCCATTATGTACCAACATAATAAAAATCTAAATAAATTATCACTTAATTTCAAAAAATATATATATATATATAAAATATACATATACATAAAATAAAAAAAGACTCATTATTAGAAATATAGCAGAATAACTAACTGCTAACTAGAAAAATCCTTTTCTAGATAATGGGAAAACTAAAGATCGGACTTTACCATCTATTACTTCCACTTCTATGGAGATATACAGTATTCGCCATGGTTGGATACGACTGTGGGTCAAGTCAGTTAAATATCACTACTCTGTCCCTTTTAGAAGTAGGAGAATGCGACCTGCCTGAGTCTCAAGTTCAGGTAGAGAAAAAGTATATTCAGCTACTACAGTTAAGCGAGTTCACCCATATTAAAGTCATTCAATGTAAAGTAGAAATCGAACGCACCATCCTCTATTGTGGCATGCATTACCACACATCAGCAGTTTTAAATGGCTTTAGTTCATACATCCAAGACATTTCAAGAGACCAATGCAATATGTTACACTTATCAGGATCAATCAATATGAATCCAACTTTAACCATTTCAAAAGTACCATCAAACGACACTTCTACCTTTACTGTACTCCTTGCGGGTTCAGTAACAACAGATGGATATTGTACAGGAGCTCAATTCTCAGACCCCTTAGGGACATGGTATAACGTCATTGTCCAAGCTCACGTTAAGATCACATTATTTGAACAAATAGCTACCATAAATCTAAACACAGATAGACTTCAATTACGATCAGGAACTACTTGTTCACTTTCAAGTACAAGTTGCATCGATATGGAAAATGGTCATACTTTTTGGAACCCTCTACCCGAAGACATATGCGAATCTCGAAAATACCAAGTTTTATACGAAGGAATGGCAAATAAAACTGTTGATAATACATTAGAAAATCCAGAAACCTATTATTCATTAACAACACAAGATATTACATTCGTGCTTGCACAAAAATCTAAAGAACCAGTTTGCAGTTTCATGCTAATACGTACAGAACATCCAAAACTTTTAATCCTCGAAACCGAAAAAGGGAATACGTTCAAAAATAAAGAAAAATTGCAAGTGGAAAATATGGATATATTCACTTATGTCAATTCCAAATTCATATATACAGAAAGACACATTCGAAAGGAAATAAAAAGCCTTTATCGCGACGTAATAACACAAAAATGCCGTCTTGAACGACAAATATTAGAAAATTCTTTAATTTTGGCAACACAAGCCCCCGATGAATTCGCTTATCATTTAATGCAAGGACCAGGATATATGTCAATAGTTGCAGGAGAAGTAGTACATATAATAAAGTGTCTCCCAATAGAAGTCAAATATAGACGAACAGAAGAGTGTTACGCTCAACTTCCAATACATTTTGAAAACAGCACATATTTTCTCACTCCGCGAACTCACATTTTATTAAAGACAGGAATGCAAACTAACTGTAATTCTTTCTTACCCGAAATGTATGCATTAGGAGACTCATGGTATAAATTATCTCCACATCTCTCTCAATCAAAGGATCCAGAAATATTAAAACCTCAAACAAAAGAAACATGGAAATACACAAATCCAGCATCCTTAGCAACAAGTGGTATATATTCTCAAAGCGATTTAGACAAACTAAGAGACCACATTATGTTCCCAGCTGAAAGACCGACAATTTTAAATTCACTAGCCAGAGGAATGGCAGGAGACCCTACAATCGATCACAAATATTCCATAATGAACCTTTTTGATGAAGAAACCTTAAATAAAATAGCAAACTCCGCATGGGGAAAATTTTGGACCATATTTACAAATTTTGGCACAGCTAGTGCAGGATTTATCGGAATACTTATTTTAATTAGATTTATTAAATTAATAGCTGACACATTTATACATGGCTATGCTCTACATAGTATGTATGGATGGTCAATTCACATGATTGGTGCATTATGGGATTCGGTCACTAATTTACTCTTACATCTAGGAGATAAAACTCGAGCGACTACTCAACAACAAAAGGATCTCATTCGAAACCCTCAGGCCCCGAACTGTCTGGCCCCAACAGAAGTAATAATACACACCGACAAACCTTCCGAAGACACAAAAGCTCCAGGTAAACCAAGCAACAATACAGACTCAATTCTCTATCCTCACTCTCAACTGCACGAAGCTGCTCAGCAACCACTCTATTCTATCAGAATTTAACTATATCTCTTAATATGGCTGGAAAAGATTATGTCAAAGAATTAGATGAGTACAATCTAAAGAAAGGAGCCTCACTACCCATGTACGATATACAAGTACACCGCGATACACAATCCAAATTTCAATTTGTAGTAACAGCAAAATTTAAAAAACGAGCAGTGATCAGCACCGCTAAAGATGAAACTATAGCTAAACAAAATGCAGCACAATTACTACTTAAAATATTACAAGGAAAATATGATACGGCACAAACAGTAATGCGCAAAACTGAAACTTCAGGTCAATTGTTATGCGAACTCGAAGTTTTATGCACTATATATAAATTACCAAGACTAACATATACATTATTAAAATTAAATACGTCACCCGGAATTGACACAAATGTCGCCATTTGCACGGTTCAAAACATGAAAGAAGCAGGAAGCGGAATCACTCCCTTCTTGGCAAAAAGTTACGCAGCCGCTAAAATAATTAACACAATTAAAGAACAAAAATTCAACATTCCCGAGAATAATCCAGGAACAAGCTCTGCTTACTCACATACAAACATAGCACATAAAAAACCCAACGAAACAAAAATAGATCATCCCGGAGGAAGTTTTCAACTCATAGTTAAACATTGCACTTTTTGCAGTACAGAACACGAGTTTGAAGTATTCACTAGACCGATACATAGAATACCTAAAAGTTTTACCATTAGAGAAAGACCGAAACATATGATGTTACCAAAAACTGGAGCCATTAAAAAAGAACCAAAAAATTAAATCATACTTCTTTTTATTACATATAAAAAAAACTTCAACACTTTATACTTCAGGATAATAATCACCAGAAAGACAAACAAACAAGATGAAATCTATCAATTCAACATATACACAACAAGAAACATCGCCAATGACATCAATAAGACACCCAACACTTGGAATCCTAAACTACACCTTCATTTTGAATGATTTTGGAATCAAATATGGACTAGGCGAATCCGCAACATGCGTTTATCCAGATATCTTTAATGGAAATTATTCCGCTCACTGTCAAATTGCGAATCACTACGTTGTCGACGTCGGAGAGACTTCAGTCATAGCAATAAACAAAGCAGCTTTAGCAATGATAAAATATCTAATTTCATTCTATGATACTTGTGAAGAAGCAATAAATTCTAGGAAAACTTCAAAACCTACAAAACAAGATGTGGAAACACAAACTGATTGGAGACCAAAATTAACCGCTTGGTCTAACTCTTGTAAACGCTGTAATGTCATAACTCATACATCTGCAGATTGCAAATCAATACTCAAGAAAAACCCAACCTTAATACAACGACAACGCCGAAATATTACCAACTATAAAAAAATAATCAAATTTTTCCAATCTCTCAACCAAAACTAACACCTCTCTTTCAAACAATGACCTTACCTTTAACCTCTTCCAAACATGTGACCAATATTAATCTTTCTCTGCATTTTCTCTTTCTAGGAATTGGCCATCGAGAAGCGACATGTCTTGGCACTCTATTTCTCAAATCACTATCCTTTTAACAATATTCTTCAAGCCCTTCGCACAAACATCTTATCCACCATATGTCAAAACAGATTTTGAACATACAACTGGATTATATCATGAGCCTTTGGATAAAATTAATATACTTTCAGATAATCGACATTTGTTATCCTATCTAAAAATTTCGGACATTTTTAATCTTCAAGCTCTATTATTAAACAAATTCAATGACAGTATTTTTGACTGCAACAACACTATTCAAACTGATTCATGTGTACGAAACTACCACGAAGTCAAAATAAATTTTCAGACAGAAAAAATGTCAACTCTTGTCGATAATATACAATTTCAATTAAATAATACTGTGAATATAACCGAAGACAATTGGAAAAGTAAAGACTACTCAATCGACCTATGTCATTCACTTTTTAATAAACTCGAAATGTCAGGTTTTATTACATATCGATGGATTGAGAAAAAGGCTTACCTATTTCCACAACCCCTTTCAGATATATCAGAAAAAATAATTGATACAGTCAAACAAGTTCACGAATTTTCTGAATGGCGTCAACTTACAAGCGACCCAACAATGAATAATTATCAACGTAATGTGTCCAAATGGTTAACAATGCTTCACGAATCAATCGATTTCTATATTGACTCTTTACAACTACTTTCTGACATGCTCACTTTCAGTAATAACGGTATTTGGCATCCTTCATATTTTTCTCAGTCTTCTTTAGACTATTTTATACAGATCCAAGAACACAAATATCCAAAAGCAGAAATTTCCCAAATAAATCTCCAAAACTTTTTCATGCTTCCTAAAATTCAACACTTTTTTATAAAAGACCAGTTGATATTCGCACTTCAAACCACTGATATCGCTGAACAAAAATTCCAATTATATAAACTCCATCCATCCCCAATTACTTATCACTTAAATACAAACTATACACCAAGTATTTACATCAAACCAGACATATCAATTTTAGCACTCTCTGAAGATCAAAAAACCTACTTTACCGTGCCAGAAAATTTCCTTGAATCATGTTCTCAAACATTTCATGGTAAAATTTGTCATCTTTCCCCACAACTACATAACACATTGGAAAAACCAATTTGCGAAACCTCGCTTCTCACTGAAAATACTTCTTATGAATGTAATTATCAAATCAATTTCGATAATTATCCCGTTTTAACCCCATTAACTTCCTATTACGGATGGCTGTATTCAGCCCCTCTATCTGAACAAATTGTTATTAAATGTTCAAACAATGAAACCACAATAACCACTCTAACAAACACTGGGATACTTCAACTTCATCCTCAGTGTAAAATACTAAATTATCCTACTCTGCAACAAAATGGACGAAAAATAATGGACATCACCATTCCTACACCACCTCAAACAATCCCCTTAATGAAAGTTGCACCATTTTTAGTCATTTTTTCTGAAATTAAAAACTCAACACTTAATGAAGTACTCACTATAAATAAAAATTCCAGAGATATCCCTTTAAGTATTTTTTCACATCAAATTGCATTATTCGAATATGTCAATCAAGAACTTGCTAGTTTCACAAAATCAAAAGAAAACTGTTTCTATGACAATATAATTACAGCCGGGTATTTTGTAATCACCATTTTATATCTAATTCTACTCGTGTTAATTCTACTAATCGTAAAAGTATATAGATATTACCTTAAAATTAAAGATCTAATTAATGAAACTTCCCATCTAGAATTTGGTAATTTATGCTCATTGTCAGAAAATGAACTACCACAATCCCCAGTAAATACCATTCAGAGAAGCACCTTAATATAAGTTCACTAATATAAAATAATTATACTCTTGAATAAATATCTAATTAATCTAATTTAAGCAAATAAACAAAAACAATTTTTAAAAGTTACTTATCAGTTTTTTCGAACAAGCGGTATACATTTAAGAAAACGTTTACCAAACTAAGCATTTTATATAATTAGAAATATTTTTTCAATATCAATTAGTACTAATGAGTCTATATTCTTGAATACTTATTCCTTTTATAATATTATAATATTTTAAGATCAATATTCTTTACCTCACTTCTGTTGCCTGCTACTAAGAGTTTATGTGAGTTTATTTTTATCCCTATAATAAGAAAAATATTTTCCTATTCTATATTTTTTATCCCTGATATACGTAATGAATCATGTCATAATAAATAAGTCATAAAATTATCCTAATCTTTATCTCACAAAAATGACACAAAAAATAAAAAAAAAACCTACTTCATATACTCAATATATTCTTATTTTTATCAAATATCCAAAAAAAAAATTTTTAAATAAAAATCAAATATAATCCTTTTAATAATTAAATAAGTATTCTTATTTAAAATAATTTTCTTTACATAAAATAAAAAAAAAACATATCTTTCAAATTAAAAACTAATGAAATATATATCTTAATTCTTATATAAAATTATTTTATATCTAAAAATAACTTTTGGTAGATAAAAAACGCCTTCAAAATACCAAAATAATTCTAAAAGTAATTAATAACTATCTAATAAATTAAAGTTAAAGAAGGAAAAAGGAAAACACAGAAAAATTAACTAAAAAATTTTTTGTTTTAACATATTTATTCAAAAATCCTAAAACCCTATATACACAATTTTTTTTTCTAGCTAAAAAACACACTATTCACACACATACACACACATACACACATTCACGTCCTCAGTTACTTCAAATCCATTCTGTGATCTGGAACAAAAGAAACAAAAAAAAACATTTAATAAACTGTACATTTCAGCGTATGTATCTCCCATCTATCTCACTACCTACCATCTCTAACTTCCAAACGTATTGGTTAACGGCATACCACATGCCGCGGTAACAAAACTTCTCAAAAAGACCATTCTTCCTGAACGCCTTTTTCGCCGCTCTCCATGCATTTTCAACGTAGGGTCGTCCATAAGAGACACACTCCCTGGGCATCTCCAACTTTAGACCCTGCCATTCATGGGTTATATTGTGAAAAGGCCTAGTTCGATCATTTGTTAAATAACACAAATGCTGAAGACCAATCTGTAACACAAAATATACATAAAATTAGTAATATAAATTTTTTTTCTCTCTCTTTCTTATAATCGAAAATATGCCAAGTTCTTACCTCAACTATCCTGTTTTTATAAACGGCCCATTTTCTCCCCATCAGTACAAATTGTTCTTCAACTCCCCTGGCATCATTTAATTCCTTTGTGGCATGAAGCCTCGCATCTTCATTGAAGACGTGGTCATTTTTTATCCACTCCCATGGTAATTGGACCCTGCGTCCGTACCTTAAAACCAGGTACTTCCTTTTTAATAATTTCCGCACTCCATCCTTTCGCCATGTTACGCAATCAACTACAAGCTGAAAATAAATCCATATATTAAAAACAAAAAACACAACAAAAATATATATTCAATGAAAAGAAATTTATTATCCCTCTACTTACCAACTCTAACCGGTCCTTGACTAAGCAACAATAGCGTCCTCCAATCTTATACACCCCATCTAATCCATTCTTCTTTATTTCTTTGAGAATAGATAAACGCAACAACCTTTTTTGCGCTATTGAAAAAGATGGCCACCAACCGGGCAGATGAATGTAATTGCTGTCCACCCGAAGTAAAAAGATTTTATGGGATGTCCCATTGTCAACCCAAATATCCTCCAACCTTTCCCGATTGTTTGCAATACAAAAATCAGCCTCATCCAAAGCTGGACTGAAATCGTACGTTTGCATTTTTATTTCTTTATTTTTTCAAAAAAAGCTTAAGTTCAACCTCAAACTCCTTCCAAAACTGACTTCTCTTGAAAGTCTCATTATATATATATATATATATGCAGAACCCCACCAAAAAAAAACAACCCCACTTTGTGAACACACATTTTCTTAAGAACCAACCAAAAGTAAACCAATTCTCGATCACACCCCCATAACAGAATCCATCAAGACTTTAGAAGAAAACCCCTATCCCTTATGCATCTCTCTCTCTCTCTCTCCTTACCTACATTTCACTAAACTTCTCTCCCATTCAAAAAATTTTTTTTTTTCCTTTTAAATCAAGTAAACTAATCTCTCTTATCCTTCACGTAAATTCATAAAAAAAATATAAAATTAAACTTCTGTTAATTTTTGTTGAATTTTCTCCATTTTTAACGAGTTTTCTATTTAATTTACACCCCTTTATTTAACCACATTTCTATCTATTTTATTCTCATTTATTACATTCTCAAAAGTCTTCAAACAAAAATGAATTTTCTTCTCAAAATTTCAATTTAAATTCCTTTTTAAGTACTTTTTACAATTTTTTCTTTCAAATTATATAAAATTGGAATCTTTTCTTTCTTTTGTACAGAAATGATTCCAACTCGAGAAAACCCTGTGATTGCACACACAGGCTATGTCGACGGCATCCAACCATTCGACTACCCCGAAAATTACAAACATTTAATAAATAGTTCATGTTATTCACTTTTACCAGAAGTCACCGGAATATATGTAAACAAATTCACACGTGTCAAACTATGCGTCAATTGTTACGAAACACTACCAGGATTTATAAAAGTTAGTAATCAATTTAGAAGAAATTATCATTCACTCGGCAAAAATCAAATTGTCAAAACAACGTGCTCAAATTGCCCGACAGAACTAATTAAATCTCGTTGTGACGCTATCATGTGTTTGGATTGTATCGAACAATTTTTAGAAATCATACACCTAGCAATTATTTTACAAGACGATTTCGATATTATATATCCAGAAACAGAAGTAATAAATCATTACGTATACTCTTTTGAAGTTCCAATTTTCAATCCTTAACATCTACAAAATGATTTATTATTACTTACCTTCGAAACACTTAGGCAAACTTTCACTCACTACACTTAACAAATTTCTTATAATACATAAAATCGATTGCTTTTAGAGAAATGATTCCACCCACGGAAATTCCAGGAAGTCAATTAAACGGAACAAGTCCAGAAATTACTCTACTACCTAACGTGTCTCCAAATCAACTCTACTGCTTTGCAAAGATGCCAAACATAAAAAAATTCTATTTTTCACCAGGAAGCCCTGTCAAATTTTGTAAAAATTGCTTCCTTCTAGTTACTTCAAATTGTAAACCATTCTTCCGAGAATCAAATTCATGGCATTTCTTTGGTAAAATATCACAAGTACAACAAAGATGTTATTTATGTTCAAAATACTTATTGTATCCTAAAAGAGAATTATCTACGCGTAATACTTATTTGCAAGTATTCGACCAATAAACACAAGAATGTATGCGAGACACCGAAATTTACACTCACATGTAAAATGAGCAAAAATGTTTTATGACGAAAATCTTTTTTTTTTTCAAAATATACAATACATTTACACTAAACACTAATCCAATATTTTCGCTCATTTCACAATTAAACATGAAACAAACAATAAAATACGACCTAATTTAAATATTTCTACTACTCAAGCATACCGATATTTTTACGTATGATTAATATATTCTTACTACATGCACTTGCATGAATTTAGTATATAAAAAAAAGAAAAATCTAAAAAATCTAAAAATTAAAAATATATACTTCTTTTCTATTATAACAATAAGCATAATTAAGTAAAAAAAAAAAACATTGACATAAAACTTTCTATTTTTTCATTATAAGATTTAAATCTTACTATCTTAAAAATATTGTATGTTTCAGTAAAAATGGAACCAGCTAATCTAAGGATAAATCCAGCTGAATCAGTCAGCCCATTGCAAACATTGAATGAAATTAGTATCGAATATAACTTTTCTAACCTAAATTATAAAGTCGTAACTTTACAACCAAAATCGCCTCTTCAAGTATTTGTTATAACTTGCGAAATATCTAAAGGTCGTACAAATTATGCAAAAAGTAGCGAACCTTTCGTCTCAAAACAAACAGCGAAACACGATGCCGCAAGAAAGATTCTAAGATTGTTATCCGATAGATATTATTTCAGTAACGACCAATTACCTACAGATAATGATAACGAGCGAGTACCAGAAATACAATTTGAAAAAATTAAACTTTATAAATGGACTAATGCCTGCGAAAGATGTTATCAAAGAGGCCATAGGGCAATAGATTGTCACGGCATCAGAAGAAATCAGA
>CAKNYM010051880.1:343608-372602 GCA_932195095.1 Andricus curvator | reverse complement strand
CAGCTGTTTCATTTCAACTTTTTTTTCCTTTTCGAACCTACCTCCCTCTCTCTTCTACTCTTTCTGTCTCTCTCAGCTCTTTCACCTACTTTTCCCATTTCTCATCTCTAATCCTCAAGTCCTCCCTCATACCTCCCATCTGCTCCTTATTCCCCCTCCCCTCACGTCTTCACTAAGTCCCCTCAGGGGTCATTCACAAAATACGTGATACGTTTAAGGGTGGTGGGGAGTCTGCCAAAGTATCATTCTCCACGTTAAGAACAATGGATAAGGTATCACGCGGAGGAGGGGGGTCAGAAGTTCCTGAAAATGTATGACGTATTTTGTGAATGGCCTCTGATCACGCCTAACAGCATCCTGAATGCCTTTTTTCCGAATGCCCCTCCATTTTTTGGGGAGGTGACCTACGTGTTCTTGCACTTTTCTTGAACGGACTCTATACCGCGCTTTTCTCTGGACTCTTTTGGTTGTCAATTTTCCTCTTCGAGAGATCCTCCCCCACACTTGTGCTAGACGCTCTCTGCTTCGCCTTCTCGCTTCCTTCGTTCCCGCAGTTCCGCTTTTTCCCTTTCCTCGACACGCCACTCGACACCGGGCCACGCACTGCGAGCCGTCGTGACGAGTGGAGAATATCCTCCTCGTCTACTTCCCTACCAGCACTCTCACTGAATATCTCCTACTCTGCCACGTTCCACTCTTCCTTTGGTGACTGGGAGCTCTCCATGTAGTACATTCTGCCACTGACAGATGTCTCTCAAGACTGTTGCCACCTACCACTAGAAATTTTTCCTTTATTCCTCTTTATTCCACCCCTCACATCTCCTGCAGACACCTCTTTTTCTTCATCAACATCCCCCAATACTACGAGAACCACCCTTGTCCCTTCGAAGGCCCAAAATCCTGACCACAAAACTCACTTGACCCCTTGCCAACCTAGCCTCACTTTCTCTATTTCTATCAAGCCCACCTGACAACTAAGCTAAAAATTAATTTTTCTCTCTCTAATTCACCCAACACAAGCCTACTCAGCTCCTAGGCTTCCACCCTCATACTACAATCACACCTTCAACACAAAGTCTGTAAAACCTGTCTATGCGTTTTTCCAAAAAATAGGTTTTAATACAAATTTCAAATCTTCTTGATGTACATGATTTTTCTTCTTAACCCGTTTTTCATACATCGTGTCGTTTGGAACAAAATTTGAAATTTCAAGAGAATAGGTACTTTTTTGGCCAACGGCGATACCACGCTGAAAACACCAGTTCTCGTAAGATCACTGAAGTTAAGCATTGTTGGGCGCGGTTAGTGCTTGTATGGGTGACCGTTCAGGAATACTGCGTGCTGTTGGCCCATTGTGGGTGTGGTGGGCCCACATTGGTATTAAATATCCACCTAGAAACACTACCCGAATCGGGTAGTGAGGCAATGAACTTTCGAGTTCAAACTGCTAATCAATGTATGTATAGGTACATTTTTGACAAAAAAAAGAATTTTCAATTAAAATCATTCTTTAATCGAAAAAATTAACTTTCAACCAAGAAAATGAGTTTCCAACAAAGAATATTAAGTTTCTACCAAATTGACAAATTTTTAGCAAAATATATGAATTTTCAACCGAGCAGTTACTTTTTTAACTAACAAAGATCAATTGCAAACGAAAATAGTATATTTAAATTTCCAGTTGAAAAAGTTTTTTATTAATAGAATAAACGAATAATTATTTGCCTTAAATAAACTTCGGCTCGAATAAGTATGAAATTCGGTGTCTGAAGAAGTTAATTTTTATTGTATAGATTTGTTTATACATTAGTAAGAAATTACTTATTCGATTGGTCAAGATATTTCATAATGCAATAGTGGAAACATCTAATTGCTTAGTAATTCAGAATCCTCACTCACTATTTTTCATCTGAAATATGTTTGTCAAGGAGGGATTTTATATTTACTCTTTACACATTATTATCATCTCTGAGCATCTCAAGGTAGGATAATATAAATACATACTTTGACTTCAAACGAAAATTATCTGAGTTTTTCAAGGTGAAATAATTATACGCGTGCGATAGATTAACTTCTAACTAATATATAATGGGATACTAATTAAAATATTTGACGTTACTAAGCCCCAAAAACTATGCATAAACGCGATTTATTTTCGGTAAGAAAGAAAAAACAAATATGTCAGAACAGCTTATGTACACGAAATAGAAGAATATTAATTAGTTACGCTGCTCTCACATTTCTGCGTTAATCAATTTTTCCTACATTTCGAAAAAATGAAGACCCTTTACACTCTATTCTTAACCGTCTACGTTATTCTTTATTTTATTGGTATGTAGAGCATAAATTTTTATTATTTTTAAATATTTTTTTATAGTATGTTGGACCATCCATTATACGTTAATAAATGTAAAATACTATGTAAAATCTATGATAATAAACCATTATTCCACGTCAATTTTTTCTCCCAAAAAAAAGGTATTTGCGTTTTTTTAACTGGTGGCGATTCACTACCGCGAATCATTGATTTTTGACATTTTTAACAGAAAAATATTTTTTTCTTTTCACAGAGATATCATCAGGTATTCCGCCCAAAGAAAGAGACTTTCTAGCAATTTTTAGAATGAAAAGTGAACCTGCAAATCATCAAGGTAACCTTAGTACAAATAAAAATTGATAACAGATGTGGTAATTATCAAACAGTTTAAAATTATTGATAATCTCGTGTATTAGAAAATATCGTACCGCATTAAACCTTTCTCCAAATTTTCTGAAGCAAAATTTTTCAAAAAGTGTACCATACAATGTAGAATAATAGAAGAATTATACCCTTGCGAAAGGATATTATAGGAAAATAGCGTAATAAATAAATCTTCTGTCGTCTTGGTTTTTTTAAAATGTTAATTTCCTTGTTTCAATGTTAAAGGGATGTTCAAACAACTCTTAAACTAAATTCAACGACTTTTCCTACAAGGAGATATTCTCTGCTCTTTTTCAAAGTGATTTCTCGTTCAATAGCCTAATTATAAAATAGTCCGTGTTTTTTTTTAATATAGATTTGTGGCAGGAACACCGCAAATGTTAAAACATCAACAGTTCTCCTACAGGTTCTCATACATAATACTTAGATTACTCTGACTTGATAAGGGTTTGCGAAAAGAATAGAATATCAGTTTGCGGCAAACTCTTTAATTCTTTCATTTAGTAATCAAATGATAAATTTTAAGTTTATGAGAAAGGTAACATCTCCTAATTTCTTTTTCATTCTTATTTCACACTTTTCAAGTAATTTCTCGACTATCGGTCTTCGGATGATTAGACAAGTTTAGCGAAATCATGACTGATCCGTTGCGATGCTCGATTAGTACACTTACTAGTGACATGGATGCAAAAGTATTCACAATCTCAACCTACCACCCACGTCGTGGTGCTAGAGCAGCATGAAATAAATTACAAATCCTTATAAACTTTGATTAAATGTTTTTAAAGAAAAGTGACAATAAAGTATGGATATCGGCTTAACAGGAGAATATAATATGTTTCTTATAACATTCATACGTGAAGTAAACTGAAATGCAGCATCAAGCACATCCTCCAACACATTCATCACCACCACCACATCATTCTCCACTACCGACACATCCATTAACACCACCACCTTTGTACAGGCCCGCAGTCGTGTTCCCGATTTGCGGATAGAGGAGCCCCGTACTGAGGGTTTCTACTGAATATGCTTACACAACTAAATAAACAGTCGCCGACAATGGACAGGGATAGTTCAAAAAAACACCAAGCAAAGGCGTGAACAACCGTCTAAAAGGCTGCATGGCATCAGGTGATGGTGTTGCAGACGATATCTCTAAAATACCAGGTCTCCTCCTAGAGTATTCAGACCTTACCCCCGCATTCGGAGTTTGATGGTTTGAGGAAGCATTTTTTTCTCAGATGTTCGTGAGATCAAGACGAAGAAAAAAAAAGAGCGTGAGCGAAATATATGGAGTCGATCTAGATGTAACTGAGAAACAGGAACGGCAAAATAAATCATTAACCAAAGAGACAGAGGATGACTACAATGAAGATAACGACCATATGGACACTCTGTGGGCAGAAATGAAGACAGTTTTAAAGAATATTCAGAACTTTAGTAACTCGGTAAAGAACATGTTTTTCCTAATAAAGACTGGAATTGGGATGGCGAAGAAGGTGGATAGGCAGATGCAGATAACAAATATATAGAATGCAGCAGCAATTCGATAGCCATGGATGGAGCTTAAAATACTAACTCAAAGGAAGTGTCAAGAAAGTTGACAAAAAAGCAGAACGTGAAATGGTGGCTTCTGCCATACCACTTATGAGAAGAGAGAGAGAGAGCGGGAGCCCATCATGAGTCCTTCTGAGTCTAACGCCACTAGGCCGAAACCGAAGAAGTTGAGGACCCGTACAGGGTGCAGTAGTGATCTCAACCCCGAGGAGTAAGGATAATAGGGTCAAACTTGCACTGAAGCCCCCAAAGAGCAAGCAGAATCCCAGGAGCGCTCGTGCTAAGTTACGTAAAAGGCAAGGTGCCTTTGCAGTGCTATTGGTTTTAAAATCAGACGAGGCACTGTGATGTCCTGATTACAGCTCTGCGAGTGGCAGGAGCAAATTGTCCTCAGCCTTTCAAGAGGCTATTGGGGTTGGGGAAAACGTGCGCGACCTCGCCCCTTGCACCAAAACCGTATTCCTGAACCTCAACGAGACGACGGGGGAACAAATGGTAAGAGTCGCTGTGAAGAGGCACTTCAGAGAGAGCTTGCCTACAAACGTCAAGGTCAGTATGACGAAGAAGGCCT
The DNA here is from genome assembly GCA_932195095.1 of Andricus curvator. NCBI lineage: Eukaryota > Metazoa > Arthropoda > Insecta > Hymenoptera > Cynipidae > Andricus > Andricus curvator. The sequence continues at coordinate 367,770 of CAKNYM010051880.1, read as the reverse complement.
TCGGGGGGAACCTTCAGGCATACGTGTAGCTGAACGAGGTGCCAGCCGAAAGACTGCTCCATACAGGAAATCTTAAGGTGGCATGGATGTCCTGTGGAGTTTGCAAGAAGACGGATCTCATCAGCTGCTACAGCTGCCAAGGTTACGGCAACCTAGCAACCATGTAAGAGGGTACTGACCGGATCAGCTAAAGCCAATTATGCTGGATATGCGGCAAAGTGCTGTGAAGTGAGTTAGCACGGCACAGTGCTACCCTTGCGCCGCAAAGGAGAGAGAGCCCCGGTCTGAACACCTGCTAGGGACTATAATATGCTTGGCGTTCAGGAGGCCGCTCCGTCAAGAAAGCTTAAAAAAAGACAGCAATAACTGATCAAACCCAAACAAGATGTCGAGGGCTAACGAGCATGTTCTCAAAACTGTCGTGCTGCTGAAGACCATAGGCTCATCTTAGTTGAGCGGGAGAGGTAAAGAAGGCCAGGTGGGCATAAATGGCAGAATGCCGAAGGATGGCTTAGTGGGCCCCTTGACGTAATGCAAAAGCGGTTCTGGCGTCATTGTCTGGTTAGCAAATTCATGAAAAAATTGAAAAACGCGCTGGGCCATTGTACTTCCCCCTCATTCGTGCACAGACCATTTAAAATTAACAGTCAAACCATTGGCGACTATAATTTGGTAATTGTGAATTCTCTTTTGTTAAAGCAACTTCGGCAATGTCGAGTGTGAAAAGTACATAACCATGATCGAAAGTGCGATTATTTTGTTCATTAACACTCGTAAGTTGCTCCAAAGACGATTTTCAGTTTTAAAAAATCGTATAGGTGTCAAAAAGCGTGTCCCAACCTATACATTTTACGACATTTTTGCATTGTTGGAAAAAAATGATCTGCACTATATGCAAAATCGTCTTCAGACCTAACAATTCATTCAATTCATAATACATTGAAGTCATTTATCTTGCAATTTCGATGAAAAATATTCAGTTAATGGGGGGTTGAATAGTGTAAAAATGATCATTTTTCTACTTCATAAAAAGTGAGCTACTATTGATACTAATATGTAATAGTAATAATAAAGTGCCCTATATTATTTTAATTTATATCCCTCGGTCCGTGACTGCTAATTCAGATAATGCAAGATAAAGTACAAATTTTATTATCTAGTTTAGGTGAACAATTTTGAAACTAAACATTTCATTGCATCGTGTGTCAAAACGTGGAGATTCAAACAAATCCACGATAGTCATTTTTCACATAAAAGTAATACCTTTTCATTACGATGATGATGTGAGAAGTAGATTTTTTCGAAAACGGATCCCCATTGTCAAATAATGTTCTAAGAAAGTAATAGTCATCCAATAGACTCTAAGTAGGCATTTTATTAGATGTAAATAAAATCTCAACTTTTATTCTCTCTTTGTCAAAAGTGTGTGTAAATAGCAAGTATGTAAATAAACATAAATCAATTGTAATAATAATAATAATAAATAAAAGACTGGATAACCATACAATTGTAAACTTTAGGAGAAATGTCATCCTATGCTTCTTCTTGCAGTGTTTCCTCCAGAAAGCAATCTTCCTCATGCCAGACCTTCTTCTCCAGAAACGACTCTTCCTCTTGCCAGACCTAATTCTCCTGGCAGGTCACCTTCTACTTTCGAGCCACCTCTTCGTGACAGGTCCAGGTCTCCTACCGGGCTTTGTTCTTCACTCATACTTGGATTTAAACTTGAAGACATTAGATTTATTCGACTTATTCCCAACAAAAATCGGAACCGGATATTTGAACTTCGGAGATATACTTTTCCTTCTGATAAGCCAGAAATTCAATTGAGAAGAATAAGTTATGTCCATAAGCCCTTGCCAACCCAAGAACAAATTGTATTATCAACGTTCAATGGTGACGTACCTGCAATATTGGATAGAAGCAGAAGTCAGTGGATTCTTCGTGGAATATACCAAACTTTCAGCTCGGGGCGGCAAAAGCGGGCGAAAATAAACATGTGCACCGGCAAGGTTGATGAATTGACCGCAGAAGAAGTCGCGGAAACTCCATTAAGCAATCATGCTTCAGTCACAAATAGTTTTACAGTAGTACGTGTGTAAACCACAATTCTTCACAGACTTAATTTCAGGCGTGGATCCAGGAAAGAACCCGGGGGGGGGGGCGTCAGAAAATTGTATACACATGTCGTTTATATAAATATATATATACTATTTTACACAGATAATATTATTCTATATATTTTGCAATTTTGCAAACAATTACATTCTCATCACTGGTTCAGATATTGCATAAAAGAGTTATAACCCCGTAACTCAAGTGTAACCTAGAAATTGGACAGAAAATAGAAGACTCTGAAGCCTATTTCAAAGATGAGTTGTACTTCAGGGTGGTTGACAACACGAAAATTAATATATGTATATATCGCCTTTTGCTTTGTTGCATCACACTTCTGCCTCTATGTCTCGCACTACGAAATTCTTCTGGATAGCTCTGTGGCGAAACTAATCAGCGCGAGCATGAGGTCACTAATGTATTGTATATGGATGACCTGAAGATCTATGCCCAAAGACCCTGAGCTTGTGGATATAAGTGTAATTATACATCTTAATACTGGAGAGACCGATACATACCTGGTCGTGCCTCAAAGCCGCATTCAGGACGTAACATCAGTGAAGGAGTCTCTCCGAAGCAGATACAAGCACCTTCTTCGAGAGATTTGTTCTTTCAATCTGACGGCGTTAAACAAGGTATCTGCGACTAACATACTTGCCGTCCTGCTTCTACTCTACTTATTTGGGGTGGTTCAATGGACGAAGAATGAGCTTACGGCCCTTGATATTACCACACGCCACACACAAGATCATGCATATGCATAAAAGCTTGCATATCAATTCGTCAGTTCCGCGATAATTGATTTCTTCATAACCGAATTGTTCTAAGTACAGCTTACATCGTTGCGAATGGCAGAGATCATCTCCTAAAAATGGTCAGGAACCACGAGATGATTGGCGAAGGAGCGTTCCTTGACAAAGCCGCGGAGCAAGCAGCCGAGACCCTTGGCCTGAATTTTGTCGATGGGGCAAACTTTTGCTTTCCTCAGATCATGAGGGGTTAATTCTGGTACAGAGGGTTTTATTTTTACATGCCAGGACGGTGTCATTTGCACCTTAGCATACCGCGACCGCATTTTAAGTCTAGGAGCCGGTGTCATTTTTAGATGGCAGTTACTCTCAGTGGCAGCCTGTGGTGTTTTTTAACCCTTTTTTTATATATAAGTTTTTGGTTCCGTGCGAAAAAAGTGGGAAAGGGAGCTTTTTGTTTTTGGAAATGATCTGCTAGAAAGATATTGTTTAATAGAATTATTTTCTTTGTTTGATTAACTATTTTGTAGCAACAAATGCTGCTGACAAGGATTTAACAAAAAAATTTTATTCAGTTTTGAAATATATGTGACATATTATTAATATTCTCCGCGAAATAGGCCTTATATAACATGTGCTCAGATGAAATTTAATTACATAAATCTGGCCTGAAAAAATTTTTGCAAAGAGGAATTTCATATATACTCTTTACACATGATTATCGTCACTGAGCTTCTCAAGGTAAAATAATATAAATATATACTTTTATTTCAAACGAAAATTATTTTTGTTTCTCAAGGTAAAATAATTATACACGTGCAAGAGTTTAACTCGATGATAATCCATGTATAAACGCGAGTTATTCTCGGGTAGGGGAAAACACAAATATCCCAGAACAGTATATATAGACGAAACATGAGAATATTCATTAGTTACGCTGCTCTCAAAATTTTTCGGTTATCAATTTTTCCTACATTTTGAAAAAATGAGGACCCTTTACATTTTCGTCTTAACCCTGGACGTTATTCTTAATTTTATCGGTATGTGAAGAATAAATTATTATCTTTTTTTATATATTATTATAGTAAGTATGTTGGAACATCTATAATCCATTAATGAATGTGAAACGCTATGAAACTCTATGATAATAAACCATTATTATTATTGATATCATTTTTTGCTACTTAGGTATAGTTATTGAAAAGACTTTCAGGACTCATTTATCTTAATCAGTTTTTATTGGGGTTAAAATGAAAATATTGTACCTCCAAAGATTCAATGTTGTTCGCTTTTTACCTAATTTTCAAGTTTCGAAGCCGGAATATGAAAAATTTCTTTTAAAATTTTGAAACTTTGGAAGATTTTTGCATTTTAGAGAAAAATATTTTTTGAGGAGCAAAAACGATACGGCATTTGCAGGGTATTTAAATCAGTTTTTGGCATAAACACTTTGTAAATTCAATTTCACATCAGAGTAATCTCTTGCAAAGAAGCCATATTGGTGGAGGTGACGTAACCGATTTACAAGCTACACACTACCCTTCTATCATTATGTAAATAGAGTTCAAAATTTTACACAATCGCGTTCTTCTACTAAAAATTTCATAATTACAGATTCCTAATTAATTGAAATTTCTCTATTTATGTTGATATTCAAGTATAACTTGCATCCAAAAAAGATATTCGCATATTTGTGCTTGGCGGCAATTCACTATCGCGAATCATTGATAGACTGTAACTGACTTATTCCAAATAAAATGAAATAATCGAAATACGTTTTTACTATTTTTAATACTTTTTTTAACATTTTAAATTCATAAATATTTTTTGTCTCTTCACAGAGATATCTTTAGGTATTCCGCCCAAAGAAAGGGACTTTCCGGCAAATTTTGGGATGACAACTGAACCTACGAATCATCAAGGTAACCCTAGTACAAATAAAAATTGATAACAGAAGTGTTCATTAATAAACAGTTCAAAACTAATCACAATCTCATATATACCATTAAACCATTTCCCTTTCAGGGTAGGCGTGACACTACCCGATTCGGGTAGTGTTTCTAGGTTTTTCTTGTAGTTATAAATAACTACAAGTGTGGGCTCACCACACCCACGATGTGCCAACAGCACTCATGTCAGTATTCTTGAATGGTCACCCATCCAAGTACTAGCCGCGCCCAACGCTGCTTAACTTCAGTGATCTGACGAGAACTGGGGTTTTCAGCGTGGTATGGCCGTTGGTATGAACTAGAAAATAGTCTACACGCATGGAAGCTTGTTCCCAATGTTTTGAAGAAAAATTTCCGAAAAAGTGTTCCATACCGGAATTATATTTTTTATTGACCGACATTTCGGTAGAATCTTTCCCTTTTGAATAAATTAAACATATTTATAAAACCGTGCCGAAAGATGCACGGCACAAGGGTGTGGTGTGACTTACGACATCTCTAGTATACCAGCTCACCTCCTAGAGTATTCAGGCCTTACTATCGCATTTAAGCCTCTGCTGGGGGGACGATTTTTCCCTACCCACTTGTCAAATTAAGATGGATCAAAAAGCAAACACAAACAATTGAAGAACGAGCCCTTGGAGAGAAAAATGGATAGAACGCGACATCATTTGGATAGTCTTGAATATTGCTTACAAGACCAAATCAAACACAGGGCCAAGAAAGTAACGAAGAAGGCAGGGCGTGGAGAGGTGGCAATCAAGGGGATCTAGATGGACGAAGATGCTGTGTCACTCGTCATGTCACTCGCACATCTTATTGCGGAAAGAGAGTGAGGAAGCGCACCGTGAGTCTCCCTGAGTAAAACGGCGCTAGGCCGGAACCGAAAAAGTTTAGGACACGTACAGCTGCAGTAGCGACCTCAACCCCGAGAAGTGAGGGTGAGAGGGTCAAACTTGCAACCAAGCCTCCCAAGAGCATGCAGAATCTCAGGGGCGCTCCTCCCAAAGTCGCCCTAATATAACCAGCGAAGCGACCAAACTACTCGGCGATCATGAAGGACGACAAAAGCAAGATGTAGCCGGATGCTCTTGGTGTCAAAAACAGATGAGGAACGGTGATGTCGTCATCGAATTGGGCAGCGCTGCAGAAGACATGACTAAACTGTTCTCTGCCATCAAAGAGGCTGTTGAGGATGAAGGAAGCGAGCGCGAGCTCGTCCCTTGTACAGAAATACGAACGAGACAACGGTGAGAGTGAAGAAAAAGGGACGCTCTAAAGAGGCACTTTAAAGAGAGCCAGCCTACGGTCCTCAAGGTCAGCATGACGTAGAAGGCCTTTCGTGGAAACCTGCAGACATACGTGGAGTTAAACGAGGAGCTGACTGCGAGAACGGGTAGCCACGGTCGAATGTTTTGGAAAATTAATAGTTATCCAATAGACTCTCATTAGGCAATTTATGAGATGTAAACAAAATTCAAACTCCTATCATCTCCTTGTCGAAAGTGTATGTACAAAGCAAGTATGTAAATGAACATAAATTAATTCTTCTAATAATATTATATAAAAGATTAGATAACCTCAAGTTTCGCTTATGATATGCCGATGTATATGAAAACGTTGCAAACAGTTGAAAACTATGTTGATAACTACATTGGAAGTTACAATCACATCACAACTCATTATATACAACAACATACAATTGTGTATTCTCAGAAAAATGTAACCCTATGCTTTTTGTTACAGAGTTTTCTCCGGAAAGGACTATTCTTCTTGCCAGACCTTATTCTCCAGAAAGAACTCTTTCTCTTGCCAGACCTAATCCTTCTGACAGATCACCTTCTACTGCAGAGTCATCTCTTCGTGCCAGGTCCAGGTCTCCTTCTGCCCGTCATCGTTCTTTACTCATACTTGGATGTAAACTTGAAGACCTTGGATGTATTCGACTTATTCCCAACAAGAATCCGAACCTAATATTTGAACTTCGGAGATATACTTTTCCTCCTGACAATCCAGAAATTCAATTGAGAAGAATAAGTAGTGTCCATAAGCCCTTGCCAACCAAAGAACAAATTGTATTATCAACTTCCAGTGGTGATGTACATGCAATATTGAATAGAGGCTCAAAACAATGGGTTCTATGTGGAATATATAAAACTTCTAGCTGGGGACAAAAGCGGGCGAAAATGAACATGTACACCGGCAAGGTTGATGAATTAACCCCAGAAGAAATTGCGGAAACTCCATTAGGCAGTCATAATTCAGTCCCAAATAGTTTTACAGTACTGCGTGTGTAAACCACAATTCATCACGATATTTTAGTTCAGTTTAGTTTATGGGCGGGCGGGGGGCCCTAATAGAGTACCCCTGGCGCTCAAGATATATGTCTATTGTGCCATGCCCTTAATTATTCGCTCTGAGTAGCTGACTCCAGACCTCTTGATGAAGCCTAGTATGTCAATCACTGATCGCGTTTTTATTTCTTCAGGTTCCATAAAATGGACCCCGAAGGTTTGTTGCCTGAGCCTAGCTAATGCCGGGCACTGGCATTAATTCAATTGAAGAAATATGCGCGCGGTATAGAATCTTGGCTTTTGCGCTCATTCTTTATGCTTCCCCTACGTTTATGCATACAACTTTCAAACTGAAAGGTCAAAATATTGACAACTGTCATCTTATAAGAATACATACGGGTCTCGCGCTCAGTTAAACTGTGTATAAAATTCAACAGTTTCGACAATGAATGTATGTGTTATTATTTTCTGTACCTCTCACCGGGACTGCTAATATAGATATTGCAAAACAAAGTACTAATTTCCTTTCCTATTCATTATTTTTTTTTAATAACACTAAGAAATATATAGAATAGTTTTTTTCAAATAATTAAAAAAAAAACATTTTCACCTTTTATAACACATGCGTCTTATCAAAAAATAGTGTGAACCAAATTTGTACAGCATTTTTTTTTGTTAATAAAATTTATCACGATTATGGACAAACGTTCATTTTTCTCCTCTTCCAGATCTTTCCACTTTCCCTGTCCTTTCTTCTTGTACATTAATCTAAACTGCTTCCTCATTTATACGCACTTCATCCTTTTCGCAATTCCCTCTTTCCACTTTTTGTACTTCCTCTTTACCTTCCTTTACCTTCCTTTTCATCTCTTTACATTCCCTGTCCCACCACGGCTTTACCATTACTTTTTTCCTCTTTCTAAATACCTTCTTCTGCACACACTCTTTCACTTTCTCTTTCAAATCGTCCCATATCTCTTCCACCGACTCCCCTTCAAAGCGTACCTTCCCTGACTGTTCCTTATACTTCTCTATCGCCTCCCTCGTCCAGCTCAGCCTCTCCTTCGTCGACACTTCTTTCCCACCTTTCCTTCTGGCGCTCCCCTTCATCCCCTTTATCGTCTTAATTCGCAACCCTAATGGCTGATGGTTTGATTCTAGCCTTTCTTCTACTGCAAATCTTTCCGTCTCCTACCATCCTTGCATATTCATGACTGCATAGTCTATCACCGATACCCCTATCTTACTTACATATGTGTATTCTCCCTCATCGTCTCAATCTAGCATACCATTTGCCATGGCCCAGCCTCTATCCTCCATCCAGTTCTTCAGAATCTCCCCCTCCTCATGTATTATCTTATCATTCAATTTCCTTCCGAAGCTCTCTCCTTTCCTGTATAGGACCCCTTGCCTGCCAATCTTCGCATTAAACTCCCCCCCCCCCCCGACCTCAGTACCACCGTAGCTTCCTCTCTTTACCCTAGCAATTTTTTGTCGCTCTATTTAGTACTTTCCATCCCATACTTATTGTTCACTGTCACAAACTTACACGTTACCCCTCTCATCTTTACTGCCCTCATTTGCACGCCCTCCTCCTCTCCTTCTCCATGGGCTTCTTCCTCTAATCCATCTCGCACCCCCGTTATAATTCATTCACTTGCCCTTTCTTTCTCATTCTGACCGCCTCCTTGATCTTCCACTTATACCCCCTTGGCAGCTTCAGCTGTATTCCATCCCATTCTTTCCTCTCTACCCGCGTAAGAAGCCCGCAAAGACTGCAAAGAATTCATTTTCGTTTTGGACCAAACTTTTTTCATCAAAAATTTAACTACTAAAAATTCATTTTTTTGCTTATTTATTACCATTTTGTATTTCTTATAAAAACTGAAAATAGTGATCGTTACTGCCCTATAGATTAATTTCCTTTATATAATGAACTATTTTGTAAAAAAATGCTGCTCACAAGGATTAAAAAATATATATTTCTCCAGTTTTTGAATCTACGTGACATATTATCAATATTTTCCAAACAAGAAGCCTTAGATAACATGATCTTAGAAGAATTTTAATTACATAAGTCTTGCCTGAAAAATGTTTGTCAAAGACGGATTTTACATTTACTCTTTACACATTATTAAAGTCTCTGAGTTTCTCATGGTAGGATAATATAAATACATACTTTGACTTTAAATGAAAATTATTTAAGTTTCAAGGTAAAAGAATTATACACGTTAACTTCTGATTAATATATAATGAGATACTAATTAAAATTTTTGACGTTAATAAGCCCAAAAATTATGCATAAACGCGATTTATGCTCGATAAGAAGGATAAAACAAATATCTCAGAACAGCTTATGTATACGGAATATAAAAACATTAATTAGTTACGCTGCTCTCACAATTCTGCGTTAATCAATTTTTCCTACAGTTCCAAAAAATGAGGACCCTTTACACTCGATTCTTAACCCTCGACGTTATTCTCAATTCTATTGGTATGTAAAGAATAAATTTGTATCATAGTTTCGCTAATTATGTACAGGGTTTGTATAAAAAGTATCGGGAAAAGTTTCGGAAAAATAGATTCATTTCAGATATTGCTACAAAACCTTTAAATTCTTCATAGTACATCCCTTGAGCGTCGATACACTCTTCCTAGCGGTTTTTCCACGACTCGAAGGCTCCCTGGTAGGCGGATTCCAAATGGTCCTTAAGGGTACGCGTGCAAGCTTCTTTGAAGGCACTTAGGGTCCCATGTTGGTGTCCTTTGAGGGAGAATTTCACTTTTGGGAATAGGAAAAAGTCTGCTGGGGCCAAGTCGGGACTGTAAGGGGGTTGAGGAATCGTCACGACGCCGTTTTGCGTCAGGTTGTCAGTCACTTTGGAGCAGGTGTGAAATTGGAAATTGCATCACGACAATGCACCCAGCCACACCTGCTCCACGGTGACCGACTACCTGACGCAAAACGGCGTCGTGACGATTCCCCAACCCCCGTACAGTCCCGAATTGGCCCCAGCAGACTTTTTCCTATTCCCAAAAGTGAAATTCTCCCTCAAAGGACACCAACATGGGACGCTAAGTGCCTTCAAAGAAGCTTGCACGCGTACCCTTAAGGACCATTTGGAATCCGCCTACCAGGGAGCCTTCGAGTCGTGGAAAAACCGCTAGGAAGAGTGTATCGACGCTCAAGGGATGTACTATGAAGAATTTTAAGGTTTTGTAGCAATATCTGAAATAAATCTATTTTTATGAAACTTTTCCCGATACTTTTTATACAAACCCTGTATGAAAAAAAGATTTTTAGGCCTTGCTTTTCTTAATCAGTGTTTTATTGGGTTTTAAATGAAAATATTGTACCTCAGAAGATTTAATTATGATCGCTCTTTGCCAAATTGGCAAGTTTCGAAGACGAAATAAAAAATTTTTCTCTAAAACACTCAAAACTTGAGAAGACTCCTACATTTTGGAGAAAAAAATATCTCTCAGGAAGAAAAATACGGAATTTGTAAGATATTTTAGTAAGTTTTTAACATTAAGACCTTGTAAAGTCCACGTCAATTTTTTCTGCCAAAATAACGATTTTTTAATTTTGATTGTGATTTCGAAGTATAGCAAAAAAGGTTAAGTGTGTCGCTTGATTTTTTTCACATTGAAGTAATCAGTGTGTAATCAGATTCACAATTTTCACAATACCCTTAAATATTATGTAAATGAAGCTAAAAATGTTACACAATCGCTTAGCAAATTTTGATTTAACAATTTTTGTTGATATTCAAGTATAAGTTATTTACAAAAAAAAGGTATTTGCTTTTTTTTTAATTGGTGGCGATTCACTACCGCAAATCATTGCTTTTTGACATTTCTAACTGATAACTATTTTTTCGCTTTTCACAGAGATATTCTCAGGAATGCCGTCCAAAGAAAGGGACTTTCTGACCAATTTTGGGATGACGAGTGAACCTGCAAATCATCAAGGTAACCTTAGTACAAATAAAAATTGATAACAGAACTGATAATTATTAAACAGGTTGAAACTATTGATAATCTCCTGAACTAGAAAATATTCTACCGCATGAAACCTTTTTCCCAATTTTCTGGCGCAAAATTTTTCAAAAAGTGTACCGTACCATGTAGAGTAATAGAAAGAAAATAACTAATGTAAAGAAATCTTCTGTTGTTTTTTTTTTTTTTTTTAATGTTTATTTCCTTTTTTGAATGTTAAAGGGATGGTCAAACAACGCTTGATCTAAATTCAACGACAAGTATTTAGCGACACGGAATAATTCTATTTCATCCGGGGAATTCAGGAGCGCAATCCAGAACGGACCAGAGGCTATAAGACTAACCGCGGGCTCGAAACAATCCTTTCTGGCATCCCTATACATACGGCATTCTGCCAACAAATGAAACATTTTCTCTTTCACTCCCAAGTTGCGAATTGTGCAGAGTTGCCCCCTAGTGTACCCAAAAGAGAGATCCCCCAATGAGAATCTACCCCTCAAGTCTCCCATAAGACGCACCTGGGCAAGAAGTCTGACGTATCTAAACGGTATTCCGTCATAAAGATACTGTTGTACCATGGGAGCAATCCATACGTGAGGCAGCACCTGAAGAGAGTATGTCTGACTCAGCCTGTACAGGTCCGCATCTCTAAGATAGGCTTCGAATTTCGCCAGGATCAAATCCTTATTGTTCTGTAAACTTACCAAATTCAAGTCGGGCCATAAGGCCTCCATTTCACACAACGTGATGATATGTTTAAGCTGCAGGACCCAATTAAACTTGGGAACTGCCCTACCTGAGTCCGCAAGGACCGGTAGACGCTTTAAAAAAACTTGAGGAAGCCTCTCTTCACCCATACCCAAAACCTTCTCTAGCCAATTTGAGGCCATCTTTAATATGTTGTATGCTAGTGGAACACGGCCTAATTCCAGTCTCAACGCGTAACCTGGAGTGTGTGAAGGCAGGACACTTGAGATAAGGCCCTGAAATAAAATTAATTTAGAGCGCCAAGATTCTGACTTGGAGGCTCGAAGGACTTGCAAAGTTGAACCCACGGCTATCTTAGCGGCAGTAACCCTTTTGGTACACGCCAAAGAAAAGGTACTTGAGCTTCCAAAAAGGTTGCCCAGGTAGGAATATTACCGGACTATCTCCAATTGAGTACCCTTAAACGTAAAATTTGGTATATACGGAGGTATTGATCTTGGATGTATTGACTTCCGGATAATTTAACCTACAATATTCAGCAATAGCATTAATTTTTCTCTGGAGATCAATCCTAGTGTCAGCAAGTACAACTATATCATCAGCATATGCCAAAAGGATAACCTCGATCAGGTGGTCAATTAAAATTCCCCCAAGGCCACGACTCAGCAAAAAACTTTTCAAATCCCCGATTGTTACTGAGGGGAAGGCTCTCTTGAAATCAATAAAACAAGCAAAAACCTTACGACCAGGAGTGGAAAGATGGATCTGTACGATGGAGCTCAAAACAAAAATATGGTCCATGCAACCTCAAGCCACCCTGAAACCCGCCTGAAACTCCGGCAAACACTTACACTTATTCATCCACGCCACCAATCTGTCCAGGAGGATCCGCGTGAATATTTTAGCAATAACGTTCACTAGCGCAATGTCTCTATATGAGGCTGGATCCTTTTGGTCACCCTTTTTAAAAAGCATGCACGTAAGAATATTTGCCCAATATTGTGGGACCTCCTCATTCTGCCAGACTCTCCTGAACAAACATTCAAGGTAATCCACTCCTAATTCGGGAAGCGCTCAATATAATTCCGCAGAAATGCCATCTTCACCTGGAGCTTTCCCTGGTTTACATTTGCGTATGGCAGCAATTATTTCATTTTTAGAAATCAACCCATCCAGGAAAGGATTTGTGTTTACGGACCAAGCAAGGTCGAGTACAAGTTAGAGAGGATACAACGAGTTCGCGAACTCTTGCCACGTTTGCAGGTCGATAAAATTTCCATACGCAGCCCTAATCTTAAAAAAGTTGACTGCCCTCCAGAATTCTGCAGAACCTCTGACTGCCTCAAGAGCATTCTGGAAAGCCTTCTCGTAGTCTGTCTTCTTAGCGTTCATAAGAGATATGTACGCCCTTTTATCAGAATTATATTTAGGAACGTCCTCTTGCGGGAACCCAGACACTTTACAGATCCTTAAGATTTTTTCTACCTTTTTTCTACTGTTAAGACAGGCCCAGTCATACCACCGTTTCTTCCCCACAAACGATGAAGAAGACCTAGCAATCATACCCGCTCCCGACGCCGCTTCCTTAATAGAGGATATCAGATTCTCATCGATTGTATGCACCGAGACCGTATTCCAAGAGTGTGGGTCAGAGAGCGACAGACTATCAAGAAATACTTCCCTCCTAGCCTCTCTCCATATCAGTTTCGCACTCGTACTGGTATTCCTCGTTTCAACAACCCCCTCCCTACCACCCATTCGTACATTTGACACTTCTACGCAGGTCGGAAGATGGTCGGAGCGAGTAGCAATAGGAATAACTTTAAAATCTTTAATTACATTGATTGAAGTAAGAGCGAAAGCCGCGAGATCAATGGTACTTCCACTCCCGCAGGACAGGCGAGTGTAGCTTGCCGCCCAATCACCACAGAATCTGCCGTTGAGGATAGGAAAGCCATGCACTTCCAAATATTCAACCAAAGCAAAACCCCTTCTACACACGTGACGATCCAACACGGATCTTTCCGCAAATGCATTTACCCCCTCCGGCAAGGCATCACAAGGTACCTGGTTTAGATTACCAATACGCGCGTTAAAATCCCCACCCAGAATTACAGGAATTTCATTCATCAAGTAATCAAATGATAAATTTTAAGTTTATTAAGAAGGCAACATCTCCTCACTTAATTTTCACTCTTATTTCACACTTTTCAAATAATTTGTCGACTACCGGTCTTCGGATGATTAGACAAGTTTAACGAAATCATGATTGATCCGTTGCGATGCTCGATCGCAACCTATACATTCAACGGCATTTTTGCATTGTTGGTAAAAAAATTATCTGCACTATATGCAAAATCGTCTTCAGACATAGCAATTCATTCAATTCATAATACATTGAACTCATTTACCTTGCGATTTTGATGAAAAATATTCAATTAATGGGGGGTTGAATAATGTCAAGACGATCATTTTTCTACTCTATAAAAAGTGAGCTACTATTGATAATAGTATGTAAGAGTAATAACAGGTGGCACCAGTACAAAGAAATGGAGAAAACTCACTGCTCCAACCTGTACAGTGTTCCAAGCGGTACGGCAGTCCCCTACATTATTTTAATTTCTATCCCTTGGTCCGTGACTGCTAATTCAGATAATGCAAGATAAAGTACAAATTTTATTATCTAGTTTAAGTGAACAAGTTTGAAATTGAACATTTTAATGAATCTTGTGTCAAGACCATAGAGATTCAAAGGAATCCGCGATAGTCATTTTTCACATAGAAGTAATAACATCTCATTACGATGAAAATGTAAGAAGTAGATTTTTATGAAAACGGATACCCATTCTCAAATAATGTTCTGAGAAAGTAATAGTCATCCAATAAACTCTAAATAGGCATTTTATAAGATGCAAACAAAATCGCAAATCTTATCCTCTACTAGTCAAAAGTGTGTGTAAATAGGAAGTATGGAAATCAACATAAATCAATTGTAATAATAATATTAAATAAAAGATGAGATGAGCATACGATTGTAAACGTTAAGAAAAATGTAATCATATGCTTCTTGTTGCAGAGTTTCCTCTAGAAAGCCATCTTCCTCTTGCCAGTCCTTCTTCTCTAGGAAGGACTCTTTCTCTTGGCAGACGTGATTTTTCAGTTAGGACACTTCCTCTCGCCAGACCTTCTTCTCCAGAAACGACTCTTTCTCTTGCCAGACCTGATTCTTCTGGCGGGTCACCTTCTACTTCCGAGCCACATCTTCGTACGATGTCCAGGTCTCTTTCTGCCAGGCATCGTTCTTTACATATATTTGGATTTAAACTTGAAGACCTTAGATTCATTCGACTCATTCCCAACAAGAATCCAAACCGAATATTCGAACTTCGAAGATACACTTTTCCTTCCGATAATCTAGCAATTCAGTTGCGAATGTTAAATAGGGTCAGTCAGCCCGTGCCATCCGAAGAACAAATAGTAGTATCAACGTCCAATGGTGACGTATATGCAATATTGCATAGAAGCAAAGATCAATGGATCCTTCGTGGAATATATCAACATTTTTTCTGGGGGCAAAAGCGATCGAAATTAAACATGCACACAGGCGCGATTGGCCAATTGACCCGAGAAGAAATCGCGGAAACTCCATTAGGCAGTCATAATTCAATTCCAAATAATTTTAGAGTAGTGCGTGTGAACCATATGCTTCACAACATTAATTTGATTTAAAAAATATGCAGGCGGCGCGGACACATCCTCAAAGCGCGCTCCGCGCGCGTCTTTACAATTTGGCGCTTTGCGCTTGGTCTTCATGCTTCATCTAGGTTTATGCATACAGCTTTTAAAATTAATGGTCGAAATAATGACAACAGTAGTTTTGTAATTTTGAATTTCCTTTCGTTAAAGATTATTTGGCTTTATATATATTTTTGAGTTCGAATGTAATAGATTAAATGACAGCTTAAGGTTTAAAGATTCGATATTACTGCATTCTTTCTCTATTTGGATACAAATTTATTTATTAATTAGTTGTATCATGATACGTACACCTTTTTTAACACTGTCCTTATTTATGGAACGGAGAAATACGGGTGTTCAATATCGACGGACATGCTTTCAATGCTTGCTCCTATTTATGTAACAGGGGTACGTTTGCAAGAAAATTTATTTTTTATTAGAATAATATAGCCTTGGCACCCCAACAAAAAATTGCTGCTTTATCCGAGACAATGACCTATGCTTTGTTTCAGAATTTTAAAAAAATATTTAGAGGTCGCTCAAGGTCATTTTAGAGGAAAAATGCTATTCCTAATTAAATTGACGCTATTAATTGATTATTCATTGCTGGCACGCATAAATTTCATTCCTTACGATTCAATATTGCACTCAGATTTTTTTCAGATTTTTACAATGACATTCGAAGGTGGCTCAAGGTCATTTTCTGAATAAAATGTTGATTCAATTAAATTTTCTCTGGTTTTTTTCTATAGAGAAGCAGTGTCAATTTATTCGTTTCGGCAAAAAAAATTAGTTCTGTTTTTTGATAAATGTTTGTCATATTATTTGAAGGACATTCAAGGTCATTTCGAAAAAAATGAGCTTTTTGTAAATTTTGATAATGAAAAACCAGTGCTAACACTTGCATATTAGATGGTAGTTTATCGCCAACTAAGTTTTCCTCTTTCTTTTCTAAAAGGTAAATCATTACCCCTTCTTCTGCACTTATGATAATTAATTCTTCGGAATTACAATTTGAAAACGAAACTTGATCATATATTGATAAAGCTGCGATATCCCACTGTTTTTAATATTTTCTATTTTTAATTTGAAGCAAAATTTTAAAAAAATAATTACCATGAAAAAGAAAGAATTTTTTAATTGTCATTTTTCGCAAAATGACCTTGAATGACCCCAAAGTAATATGACACGCAGTTAACAAACCTTTTGACTAATTTTCTTGCCACAATGAATGAATTGACACTGTTTCTCAAAAAAGAACTGAAGAAAATTTAATTGAATCAACATTTTATTAAGAAAATGACCTTGAGATACCTTTGAATGTCATTGTAAAAGTCTGAGCAAAATCTGAGTGCAATTTTGACTTGTAAAGAAAAAAATGCATATTTTTTTTAAGTTTTTTTTTTAATTATTATTATTATTATTATAGATTAGCAGTTCGAACTCGAAAGTTCATTGCCTCATCTACCCGAGACCGCCACACATCTCTATCTTGTGCATTCTCCATCCAGTTTAAGTAATCATGTCCTAGTTCTTTTAGATCATCCCTTACATTTTTCTCCCATCTGTTTCTCGGTCTGCCTAGGGGTCTCTTACCAGTCGGTCTCCCTCTTAAAACTTGCGCCACTGTTCTTTCATTGCCCATTCTTGCTACATGCCCCGCCCATCTTAATTTACGCGCTTTCATTACTCTATTAATATTTGCTGACCCGTAGAGAGCGTGCAGCTCATTATTATGCAGTTTTCTCCACTCGCCGGTCTCTTCGTCCCTTTTTGGACCATAGATTTTTCTAAGTACTTTATTCTCGAAAACTCTAAACCTATTCTCTTCTCCTTTCGTCAGCGCCCACGTTTCACACCCGTACATGACGACCGGCATTATTATCGTTTTGTAAATTCTTACTTTGATGTTTCTAGATAGCGATCGCGATTTTAGTAGCGTGTTTGCTGCATAATAGCACCTATTGCCAGCGTGTAGCCGCGCATTGATTTCCGTTTTAATCTTATTTTCGCTAGTTATAATAGACCCGAGGTATTTAAACTCGTTAACCCTTTCGAATTTCATATTTCCGGCCATTAGATCCCCGTCTTGATTACTTTGTCCGGACCTGACGACGGTCATATATTTTGTCTTCGATTCGCTAACTTCCAAGCCAATCTCTTTGGCTTTTGCGATCAAGATTTCTGCATTTTTAGCTACCGTTTCTTTATCATCCCCTAGTACGTCGAGATCATCCGCATATCCAAGAATTTGTATTACCCCATTGAGGGTAGCACCGGTCGGATTCGCCTGCACTTGCCTAACCACGTATTCTAAAACTAAGTTAAAAAGGACGCACGAAAGTGCATCGCCCTGTTTCAGGCCATCGCGGATCGAAAACTCTTCAGATAAACTACCGTTTACGCGTATTCTACCCTTACTGCCGCTTAAGCAAATTTCGATAAGTCTAACCAATTTTCTTGGCACACCCAAGAACTCTAGGATCCAGTACATTCGCGCGCGTATAATAGAGTCGTAAGCTTTTTTAAAATCGATAAATAGCTGATGTACTGCTTCTTTAAATTCCCATTTCTTTTCTAGCAGTTGTCTAATTGTAAACATTTGATCGCTTGTAGATCGGTTTCGGCGGAATCCACACTGGTAATCCCCAATGATTTCCTCGGCAAAAGGAGTTAGTCTACTTAGGATAACATTAGACAGGATCTTGTAGCACGAAGGCACAAGTGAAATTCCCCGATAGTTGTTACAGTTAGTTTTATCGCCTTTTTTAAAGATGGGAATAATGATAGAGGTATTCCATTCTTCCGGCATGCGTTCTGTTTTCCAAACTGCGCGTATCAATTTACAAATTTGCCTTGTGAGGCAAGGGCCTCCATTTTTTATCAGTTCTGACGGTAGGTCATCGATGCCCGCGGCTTTGTTATTTTTCAACTTCTTGATGGCCATTTCTATTTCTATATCAGTAGGATCGTTAATTAATAGATCAGCAGTGTGGATTTCGCCGAGATTACCTTCAACGGGGGCTTCACGTACATTTAATAGTTTATCGAAATAATCTTTCCATAAATTCAGTCTCTCTGTCGCATCGGCTACTAGATTGCCATTTTCGTCCCTCATTACTTCCGTTCTACTTTGAAAGCCTTTCCTTATAAAATTGATTCCCCTGTACATCTCACGCGGGTTATTTTGTTTATTATGCGCTTCTATTGCTAGTATTTTATTCTTTTCCCACTCCCTTTTCTTGGATCTATAGAGCCTATTTGTACTTTTGCTAATCTCGAGATATTTCTTATGTGTTTGATCGCACTTATTTTGTAAACTACTTAGTCTGGCCTTCCGACGTTTCTCAAACCAGAGTTTGCACTCTTCGTCAAACCATGGTTTGCTTTTGGTTACTTTCTTAAAACCTATCGAAAGTTTCGCGGCTGCCTTTATCGCCTTTTTCGTATTGCTCCACAGGGTTTCCGGGTCCTCCTCGCGATTATTTTTATCGTCTCTCTGTTCTTGGAGAGCGTCGAAACTATTAGAAATCTCAACTTGGTAATTTAATGTTTCTGTTGCTGTTTTGAACTTATCTATATTGAAACGAACTGTTGGCTCTGTGCGGCTTGTTTTCTTACTTAGCGCTAGCCTAGATCTTAGTTTTACTATCACGAGAAAATGGTCTGAATTTAAATCCGCTCCCCTATACGATCTTATATCGAGAATGTTTGTATGACGTCTTCTGTCTATTAGAACGTGATCAATCTGATTGTGAGTTTTACCATCTGGTGATGTCCAGGTGGCCTTATGTATATTTTTATGCTTGAAATATGTGCTTTTGACAACGAGGTTCTTTGAAGCTGCAAAGTTTATTACTCTGGTTCCATTATCATTACTGACGTCATGCAAACTTTCTGATCCTATTGTAGGCCTATACATTGGTTCTTTTCCAATTTTCGCGTTGAAGTCCCCCAATACTATTTTTGCGTCAAACGTTGAGAACTTGTCAAAAACCTGCTCGATTGTTTCATAAAAAAGATCTTTAGTGTCTTCGTCTTTGTCCTCGGTGGGGCAGTGCACATTGATTAATACGTGTTTGCTGAAATTACCCTTTAGTACAATGTATGATAACCGGTCATTAATGAATTGCATGTCGATAAGTGCTTGCGAAATTCGTTTATTAATAAGAAAACCAGTCCCCAGTCTTTGCCCCTTAGCTCCCCCATAGTGAAAAGTATAGTCATCCTTAGAAATTGACGCGAAATCGCCCGACCAGCAGGTTTCTTGAAGTGCTATTAAGTCAGTTTTGTATTCAATTGCTATCTTAATGAGTTCGCTAAGTCGGCCAGTTTTTAGACTACGCGCGTTTAGAGTTCCCACCCTTAGATCTTTAACTGTAGTTTTTTGTTTTTGTAAGTTAGCCATGGTAGTTTCAAGATAATCCGCACGTTAGGATCCTATTCCGATCGTAGGTGAGTCCACTGTCCCAGGAGTGATAACCCCCATACCTCCCTAGGTCTAAGTATGGGAGCTTTCCGACTCTGACAAGGACCATGTCAACTTGTCGTCAGACACATTACAGTTTCATCCTCGTACCCTAACGTCCCCCTGCAAGGCAGCGCGCCTACTGGCATCAATACCCCTTTGGCCCTATGCAGGCGAATCATTCCACACATCCCTTGCGGGCAGTGTCATCGCTGCAGTGTCCAATGGGCAGCAGGATTTTTCCCTTACAAGATTTTTAGTTTTGGTTCGGGTATAGTTTCTAGGTGGATACACGCTGCACCTCGGCTTGCCAGAACCCACCCACTGCGTATGAACGCGAATGGGTGGGTCCTCCCAAGCCATGGTTGTCGTGTACCTATTTTCTACCAGTGCTGAATTCACCACAGACACGACTGGTTCCTATCGGCTGTCCGCGACTGCTTATTCTTGTATTCGCAGCTAACCTTAGGGGCTGTTCAGCCTCACGGGCCGTTCCTCTATCCGCAACCTGAGGACGCGCTACGTAGTGGTGACAGGAAACCCAAAAGAAATATTTCATCTTTCTTGAATAAAAATGCAACTGCTCGGTTGAAAATTGAACTCTTTTTTGAAAATTTCTTTTTCTGATTTCAAAATTCACCTGCTTTAGCAGAAATTACATCTTTCTTTTTCTGGATGAAAATTCACCTATTTTTTGAAATTTTTTTTTAATTAAAAAAATGTATGTGTTTTAAGAGAAATTTCATCTTTCTTGGATAAAAATGCAATTGTTTGATTGAAAATAAAACTATTTTAATAAAAAGTCATACTTTTGGTTAAAAATTCTACTGCTTTGTTGAAAATTAACTATTTCGTAGAAAATTTACTTTTTGTTTAAAATTCATATTTTGGTTTTAAAAAATAAAGTGAAAGCTTTTCTGGATGAAAGTTCAACTTTTAAAAAAATTGTCCTTTTTTATAAAAAATTCATCTGTTTTAGTAGTTTATAAAAAGATAAATTTTTTTTATTAAGGAATAATAATTATAGTTGATAATTCAACTATTTGCTTTTGAACAATTTGGTAGAAAATTAAACTTTTTGGGTCGAAAATTAAACTTTTTTGTAGATTATTCGTCATTTTGGCTTCAAAATTAACAATTTTATTGTAAATTCATGTATTTTGTTCAAAATGCATCTTTTTTGGTAAAAAATTAATCTTCTTGGTTCCATCTCTTTGGTTAAAAATTTACAAACCTTATTGAAAATTCATTTTTTCTGTTAAATTTTTTTTTTATCTGAAAATCTAACTATTCCATGTTTAGTTAAAGCTTTATCTTGTATATTGGATGATTTGGAAATTTGGCTTTTTTGATAGAACATTAATCTTCTTGGTAGAAAATTCATCTTTTTGGTTGAAAATTTAACAATTTTCTTGAAAACTTGTTTTTTTTTGTTGTTCAAAGTTATTTTTTTATCAAATTTTTTATTTAAAAATTTACTTATTCCATTTTTGATTGAAATTTTATCTTGTATAAGTATAAGTTGAAAATTTAACTACTTGATAGAAAATTCAGGTATTTTGTTGAAAAAGCATTTTTTCGGGTATAAAATTAATTTTGTTTGATGATATTTTAACGTTTTGGATGAAAATTCATATTTTTTATTACAAATTGATCGTTTCTAGTTACAAAATTTATTTATTTAGTTGAAAACTAATGCATTTTGTTGAAAATTCAACTCCTTGGTTAAAAAATGAACTAATTTGTTGAAACCTCTTTTTTTCTCGTTAAAAATTAATTTTTTTAACTGAAAATTCAACTATTTGCTTAGAAATTAAACTTTTTGGTAGAAAATACATATTTAGAAAAATTATCTTTTTTAGTTTATGAATTCAATTACTTGGTTGAAAATTGATGTAATTTTTCAAATGTACGTCTTTTTTGGTAGAGAATTATTTTTTTTTATTGAAAATTCAACTATTTGGTTAAAAATGTGTTTATTTCTCTTCTTTGTTGAAGACTTAACTATTTGGTTGAAAATTGATGTAATTTTTTAAATTTCGTTTTATCGTTGAAAATTAAGTTTTTTAATTGAAAATTCAACTATTTGGTTGAAGACTTACGCATTTTGTTGAAAATTCAACTCCTTGGTTAAAAAATGAATTAATTTGTTGAAAAATCTTTTTTTCTCGTTAAAAATGAATTTTTTTAAATTGAAAATTTGACTAACTGTTCAAAAATTAAACTTTTTTGGTTGAAAATATATATTTGAAAAAAATATATCTTTTTTAGTTTATAAATTCAACTCCTTGGTTAAAAAATAAACTTTTTGTTTGAAAATACATATTTAAAAAAATTATGTTTTTTAGTTTATGAATTCAGCTATTTGGTTGAAAATTGATGTAATTTTTTTAAAGTACGTCTTTTTTGGTAGAAATTTTTTTTTTTTATATCGAAAATTCAACTATTTGGTTAAAAATATATGTATTTTTTTTGCTTATTTTTTTTTGAAGAAAATTTCTCTTCTTTGTTGAAAACTTAACTATTTGGTTGAAAATTGATGTAATTTTTTAAATTTCGTTTTATCGTCGAAAATTAATTTTTTTTATTGAAAATTCAACTATTTGGTTGAAGACTTGTGCATTTTGTTGAAAATTCAACTCTTCGGTTAAAAAATGAACTAATTTGTTGAAAAATCTTTTTTTTTGTTCGTTAAAAATGAATTTTTTTTAATTGAAAATTTGACTAGTTGCTCAAAAATTGAACTTTTTTGGTTGAAAATATATATTTGAAAAAAATATATCTTTTTGAGTTTATAAATTCAACTATTTGGTTCAAAATTGACGTTATTCTTTTTCGTAGAAAATTAATCTACAATCAACAAGAAAAAAATGTTTTTAACTCAAGTATTTTAAAAATTATTTATTCTAGCATCAATGAATAGACCAGATACAAAAAAAATCATATTTTGGAATAATTTTGCAAAAAAAGTCACTCTAATCAAAAGTGACTTCAATATTGAGAATCTTTCATAATAAAGATGGGTCAAAAAACCCATTTTTTTTTAAATTTCGAAATGTAATAGTGCAAAAAAGTTGCCCTTTAGGAACAAAAATCGGGTGAACCAACTTTTTTTTCAATTCCATAAATATCTTCAGGTCGCGTTAGGCTTTTAAAGTTTCAATTTTTCACCAATTTCCTATAGGCCAAAAAATTATGGCAAATTTTTTGTGAGCAGAGTTTTTGTAAGTGAAAAGAATATAAATTAATGTATAGAATTCCTGAAAACAAAACAAGAATTCAACGATCAAATTTGGACAAACACAACAAAATGCTCCTATTGCAATTCCTAAAAAAAAAAAAAATTGATTAGCAGTTTGAACTCGAAAGTTCATTGCCTCACTACCCGCTTCGGGTAGTGTTTCTAGGTGGATATTTACTACCAATGTGGGCCCACCACACCCACGACGGGCCAACAGCACGCAGGTATTCCTGAACGGTTACCCATCCAAGTACTAACCGCGCCTAACAATGCTTAACTTCAGTGATCTTACGAGAACTGGTGTTTCCAGAGTGGTATCGCCGTTGGCAATTCCTAAAAACAAAAAAATTTGTTTCTTTGCACAAAAATAAAAAAGAGGAAAGAAAGATGAGAAGGCAACCAACCACATCCCCTTCCTTCTCTTCTTTTATTTCTTTCGTCTTTTTTATTTTTATTATTATCACAATATGAAAGCTTGCACAATATTTGCCAACGGTTCGGTGCTCACACAGCACCCTTATCAAGGCAAGAAAAATTAGGGCAGGTAGGAAGAGCGACGAAATAACGACGCTATCACTTCGATACCTGACAACTGAATGTGGGTCAAAAGACAAATCCGTTATAAACAAACAAGAAATGAGAGAAAGTCAAGACCCATGAAAACGTATTGCCAAATGTAATTAATCATACTAGAATAACTTTTGTTTAATTTATCCAAATCAGTTTTTAAATTAATAGACAACTTATTTTGTTTTTTAATATAAAGCATTTCCATGAATTCTCTCTTTCTCTCATTACTTTCACTGTGTAAAATTTCAACATTATCCCAGTCAAACTCATGGTCAACATCAACAAACCCTCTCGTATGTCTAGCAAGAACGCTCTTATAACAACGTCC
>CAKNYM010051880.1:314970-338608 GCA_932195095.1 Andricus curvator | reverse complement strand
CAGACTGGCAGACTTCTTAATACTAGGGTGGAGGAACACAAAAGTGATGTTCGTTTAGGACGTTGTTATAAGAGCGTTCTTGCTAGACATACGAGAGGGTTTGTTGATGTTGTCCATGAGTTTGACTGGGATAATGTTGAAATTTTACACAGTGAAAGTAATGAGAGAAAGAGAAAAAATTTGAACAAATGTGCAATTTATCAGATACAAAAAAACTTATTTCTTGCGCATTTTCAAATAATTAAATGTTTAACAAATAATTTTTTTTAATTCATAATTTTATATTATTTTTCACTACCAAAAACTGTACTTTAACGTTTCAAGTTTGAAAAAATCTCGTTTATCTTAATTTTCTTCATGATGTACCTGTTCTGAAAAAAATCAGATTTTTTAAATTTCTCCAAGACAGAAGAGTAATTTATAAGTGATATAAAAATAGTTTCAGTTATCTTATGTTATTGAGACATAAACGAGAGGCACGTGTCTAGGACGATTATAGATACAAGCGTCGTTGCTCACTCGATTCATTAACTTGTCTCTCAACTTACTCTAGGCAATTTACATTAGCTGGGTGATGAGTAAGTTTTACATAAAAAAAAAATAAAAAGCGTCCAAATGTCGTACTTAAAAATATAATTCAATTTTTTTAAATAAAAAACATGCGTTTATTTAAATGTACTAAAAAGAAACGAAATGATGCGCGAGTACGATGCAGGCGTTCAGCTCTTTGGTTTTTTTTTCTAATGTTGAATAAATAAACAATTTAAAATTCCTTAATCACAAATTTGTAAATATTAATATTTTTTATGTTCGAAAGAAATTGAATAATTTAAAATATTTTTACGTTTGTGAATCAATAAAAAACAAAAGTTTATTTGGTTGAAGATTCAAATATTTAGTCGAAAGATGAACTACTTTGTTAAAAATTCATTTTTTTTAAATTGAAGATTCATCATTTCAGTTAAAAATTCATTTCTTTGGTCGAAAATTTAACTATTTTTTTAGAACTTTTTTGTTTTTTTGGTTGATAGCTTATCTTTTTTAGTTGAAAAATAAACTATTTTATTGAAATATGTTTTTTTTTTGTGTAGAAAGTTAATCCTCTTGGTTTAAAATTTAAAAATTTTGGTTGTAAATGTATGCACTTTGTTGGAAATTCGTCTTTTAGTGGAAATTAATTATTTTTTGTTAAAAATGCAACTTTTTTGTTTGAGGAATAAACTGTTTTGTTGAAAATTTTTCGTTGAAATTTCTTCTTTTGGTTGGAAAATTTACCTTCTTTAGTTGAAACTTCAACTATTTGGTTGACAATTTTTTGCTTTCGAAAATTCTTTTTTTTTTTTTGTTGTTGTAGAAAATCAATTTTTTATTAAGAGAATTGATCTGTTTTTGATTCCGAATAAAAATATTTTCAGTTGAAATAGTAACTGTTACATTTTTCGTTGAAGATTCATTTTTTACGATGAAGATTCAACTACTTTGTGGAAAATTCGTTTTTTTTTTTCTAATCAAAATGCAACAATTCGCTTGAAAATTAACTTATTTCTTGACATTCATTTTTTCGGGTTAAAAATTGAAATTTCTTGTAGAAACTTCATTTTTTGTTAAAAATTAAATTTTCTGAATAAAATGTAACTATTGCATTTTTGGTTAAAAATTGATCTTTTTCAGTTTGAAAATTCAACTACCTGGTTGAAGATTTGCTTTTTTCTTGGTAGAAAATTAATCTTTTTGGTTGAAAATTCATCTTATGGTTAGAAAATTTTTTTTTTTAGTTGAAACTTCAACTATTTGGTTGACAATTTATGTATTTTGTTTAAAATTCTCTTTTCTTTTGTTGTAGTGAATCAATTTTTTTAATTCAAAATGCAACTATTTTGTTGGAAATTAAACTGTTTTTGACTTCAAATAAAAATTAAAATTTTGTCTAGAAAATTCTTTTTTTTTTCGTTGAAAATTAATTTTTTCAAATAAAACTTTAACAATTGCATTTTTGGTTGAAAATTGATCTTTTTTAGTTTACAAATTTAACTATATGGTTGAAAATTTGCTTTTTTGGTTGGAAATTCAACTATTTCATTGAAAATTTATTTATTTTGTTAAGAATTCGTCTTTTTAGTAGAAAATTAATCTTCTTGGTTGAGAATTCATCTTTAGGTTGAAAATTCAACTACTTTTGTGCAAAATTCGTTTTTTTTTTTTTTAAATTAAAATTTAACAATTTGGTTGAAAATTAACTTGTTTGTTGAAAATTCATTTTTTCTGGTTAAAAATTCAAGCGTTTTGTAGAAAATTCTCTTTTTTTTTATTAAATTTTTTAAAATAAAAATTTAATTATTGCATTTTTGGTTTAAAATTGATCCTTCTTAGTTGAAAAATTTAACTATCTGGTTAAAAATTTGCTTTTTTGGTTGAAAATTCAACTATTCCACTACTTTTGTGAAAAATTCTGTTTTTTCTTGTTTTGTTTTTTTAATTTAACAATTTGGTTAAAAATTAACTTGTTTATTGGAAATTTCTTTTTTCGGATTAATAATTCAAGTGTTTTGTAGAAAATTCTTTTTTTTTGTTAAAAATTAATTTGTTGTTGTTGTAAATCAATTTTTTATTAAAAATGCAACTGTTTAGTTGGGAATTAAACTGTTTTTGACTTCAAATAAAAATATTTTTCATTGAAATATTAAATATGACATTTTTCGTTGAAGATTCATTTTTAGGTTGAAAATCCAACTACTTTTTGAAAAATTCGTTTCTTTTGTCAAATTGAAATATTAAAATTTGGTTGAAAATTAACTTTTTTTGTTGAAAATTCAATTTTTTTTTTTTGTTGAAAATTAATTTTTTTAACTAAAAATTTAACTATTGCATTTTTGGTAGAAGATGGATATTCTTTAGTTTAAAAATTCAAGTATCTGGTTGAAAATTTCCTTTTTTGGTAGAGAATTAATCTTTTTGGTAGAAAATTCAACTATTCCATTGGAAATTTATTTATTTTGTTGAAAATTTGTCTTTTTGGTAGAAAATTAATCTTTTCGATTGAAAATTCATCTTTTAAGTTGAAAATTCAACTACTTTGTGGAAAATTCGTTTTTAAAATTAATATTTAACAATTTGGTTGCAAATTACCTTTTTTGTCAAAAATTCATTTTTTTCAGGTTAAAACTCCGAATGTTTTGTAGAAAATTATTTTTTCTTTTTTTAATTAATTTTTTTAAATAAAAATTTAACTAATGCATTTTTCGTTAAAAATTGATCTTTTTCAGTCGAAAAATTGAACTATATGCTTGAAAATTTGCTTTTTTGGTAGAAAATTAATCTTTTTGGTTTAAAATTTATTTTCTTGGGTTCAAAATTCGAATGTTTTGTCGAAAATTATTTTTTTTTTCGTTGAAAATTAATTTTTTCAAATAAAAATTTGAGTATTGCATTTTTGGTTAAAAACTAATCTTTTGTAGTTTGAAAATTGAACTATATGGTTGAAAATTTGCTTTTTTGGTACAGAATTAATCTTTTTGGTTGAAAATTTATTTAGTCGGTTTAAAAAGTCAAATATTTTTTCTAGAAAATTCTTTTTTTTTCATTGAAAATTAATTGTTTTAAACAAAAATTCAACTATCTGTTTAAAAATTTATTTATTTTGTTAAGAATTCGTCCTTTTAGTAGAAAATTAATCTTCTTGGTTGAGAATTCATCTTTTAGGTTGAAAATTCAACTACTTTTGTGAAAAATTCGTTTTTTTTTTAAATTAAAATTTAAAAATTTGGTTGAACATTAACTTGTTTGTTGAAAATTAA
Organism: Andricus curvator; assembly: GCA_932195095.1. NCBI lineage: Eukaryota > Metazoa > Arthropoda > Insecta > Hymenoptera > Cynipidae > Andricus > Andricus curvator. The sequence goes on along the minus strand of CAKNYM010051880.1, from coordinate 334,814 downwards.
TTTATTCGGGTTAAAAATTCAAATGTTTTGTAGAAAATTATTTTTTTTTTCGTTGAAAATTAATTTTTTCAAATAAAAATTTAATTATTGCATTATTGGTTGAAAATTTATCTTTTTTAGTTTGAAAATGCAACTATCTGGTTGAAAATTTGCTTTTTTGGTTAAAAATTTAACTCTTTCATTGAAAATTTATTTATTTTGTTAAGAATTCGTCTTTTTAGTAGAAGATTAATCTTTTTGGTTGAAAATTCATCTTTTAGGTTGAAAATTCAACTAATTTTGTGAAAACTTAGTTTTTTTTTAATTAAAATTTAAAAATTTGGTTTAAAATTAACTTGTTTGTTGAAAATTCATTTTTTTCGGGTTAAAAATTCAAGTGCTTTATTGAAAATTCTTTTTTTTTTAAATCAATTTTGTTAAATAACAATTTAACGATTGCATTTTGAGTTAAAAATTGACCTTTCTTAGTTTAAAAATTCAACTATCTCGTTGAATATTTGCTTTCTTTGGTGGAGAATTAATCTTTTTGTTTGAAAATTCAACTATTCAATGAAAAATTTTTTTATTTTGGTAAAAATTATTTTTGGTAGAAATTAATCTTCTTGGTTGAAAATTCATCTTTCAGTTTAAAAATTCAATTATTTAGTAAGAACATTAACTTTTTTGTATTATATTAAAAATTAATTTGTTTTGGTAAAGAATTAATCTTTTTGGTTCCATATTATTTTTTTTATTAAAAATTAATTTTTCATGTGAAAATTTAACTACATCACTATTCTATTGTTGGTTGAAAATTTTTCTTTTCCAGGTGAAAGTTCACTTATTTCGTTGAAAACTAATATTTTTTAGTCGAAAATTGAATTTTTTTGGTAGAAAATGCATATTTTTGGGTTGTAAATTCTCTTTTTCTTGGTTGAAAATTAATTATTTCTACTGAAAATGTAATAATAAAATTCTAAATTAATAAATCTTAATCAACTGAAACTCGATTCTTCGTTATTTGTGTGAATTTGGCAACATTTTTTCCTTCGAGCTTTTCAAACTAGCCAATGGGCATTAAGGAAAAGCGACAACAATGCTTCCGATATTTTCCTGACACACCTATTTTTTAGAGAAAGATTTTTTCTACTTATTATTTCTGAAATAAATTTTTGTCTAATGAGCGTCAGAATAATTAGACTGAAACATTGGTTACAAATTTAAATTAAATTGATGAATTTTTAATGAGGAAGTGAGAAAAATTATGTGAGAGGGGAATGAGGGTGGGGAATCAAGGGAGGGGTGTGTTGAGTTAATGAGTGGTGGGGAAGTAAGGGAGGGAAAAAGAATACAAGAAGGGTAAGTAAGAGGAATTGAGGAGAAGTAGGAAAGAGGGTAATAAGGGCGGAGCATTAGATTAGGATATTAAGGGAGGGATGTTTTAAATTTGGGAGTGGTCGTGAAGTAAGGAAGGGAAGAGAAATTAGAAGAGGGTAAGTGAGAGGAAGTGAGAAGTATGTGAGAGGGGAATTAGGGTAAGGAATGAAGGGATGTGTCTATGGAGTTAGGGAGTGGTAGGGAAGTAAGCAAGGGGCAAAAAATTAGAGGAGGGAAGTGGGGGAAGCTAAGTAAGAGGATTTGTAATAAAAAGTAGAGGAGAGAGGAATTGGGGTGGGGAAGCAATTGGGTGTGTGGAGTTTGGAACTGGTGGGAAAGTGGAGGAGGGTAAGTAAGAGGAAGTGAGGAGAAGTAGGGAAAAGATAAATCAGGGCGGGGAATAAAGGAGGGATTTGTTGAGTTTTTGAGTGGTGGACAAGTATGCGAAGGGCGAGAAATTAGAGGAGGGTAGTAAGGGAGGCTAAGTGAGAGAAAGTGAAGAGAAGTAGTAGAGAGTGGAACTAGCGATGGAGTTAAGGGAAGGCTGGGTTGAGTCTGGAAGTGTTCAAGAAGTAGGGGAGGAGAGAGCAATTAGAGGAGAGAAGTAGCAGAAGCTAAGTGAGAGAAAGTGTGAAGAACAAGGGGAGAGGATAATCAGGGTGGTGAATTGAGGTGGTGAATCAAGGAAGGGGTGTATGGAGTTGAGGAGGAAGGTAAGTAGAAGAGGGAAGAGGAATCAAGGGAGAAGTGTATGAAGTTCAGAAATGGGTAAGTAGAGGAGGGGAGAGGAATTAGAGAAGGGAAGTAGCTGAGACTAAGTAAGAGAAAATGAGAAGAAGTAGGGAGAGGGGAAGTAGGATAGGGAATCAAGGGAAAGGTGTATGGTGTTTGGGAGCGGTGGAGAAGTAGGAGAAGGAAAATAATCAGAGGAGGGAAGCAATTGAGGCTGATTGAGAAGGAGTGAGAAGGAGTGAGAAGGAGTGAGAAGAAGTAGTAGTTATGGAGGAGAGAAGGTAACGTAGGATGGGAAATCACTGTAGGTTGGGGAAGTATGGGAGTGGAGGGAAGTGGAGGGAAGAGAAATTAGCGGAGGCAGGTAGAGGAGGGTAAAATTGAGAAAGTGAGGGGAACTATGGGAAGAGAGGGGACGATAGTATAGGATCGGATAGGACAGAACATGATAGAATAGGCTTTTATAGAAAGTAGTGAGAACAGAGAGCAATGGGACGGCTTGTGACTATTTGAAGAATTTACGCCCTCTCTTATTTTTCAATGGGATTAAGAGAGAAGAGTAATCAAGGTCATTTGGCAAATGTATTGCCTGCGCATGTCCATTAGCGTTAAAATGCTCTTCCTTGTCTTATTCTAATCACGAGATAGAAATGTGATGGATTTCGAGAAAAAGAGTCTACATAGAAAACTTGGCTGGTCAATTCCGGAACCATTCATCAGCTGTGCTCCCGACGACATGCTCTTCCATCTTTCCCATTACCTTCATGTAATCGCATTAGAGTGTTTCATCACGTGGGAGGACGGGGTAATGGTTGGTGTGTTTGCACGCATCAATTGAAGGGGTAGGAAGTGCATTGGATGACCACACCTTAGTAAGGGTGCGGCGGTCCGGGGGATCCAGGGTGTGCCGTCTTTCGCTAATTTACACAACATCAACATTTTAACATTATGATGGCACGTGCTAGGGCTCATTCCCTGTGCTGCTTCTTCATCCACGCGATGCTCATTATTAATAGAAAAAAGGGGATCGTTGCCAAGTCTTTTGTCAATAAAGTGATTCTTCAAGTGTGACCTCTTCTTCGATCTGATTAAGGCTGAACCGGAAACCGCGTGCGTTTCTGACATTTACGCTCGCATCGACGAAAGGCTGGCATTTATTTTTGGGGGAAATATTTACTCTGTCAGTCCTTATAATTGACGCCATTTAAAATCATCGTCTGATGATTGGGGTTAGCCAAAAATTACGTAAGGTGTTTTTCTGAAATTTTCAAAACTCCCTTCCCCGTGTGAGGTGCCGTAAGATTTTTTTGAAGCTAATGAAATTAGTTTTAGAAAAAAAATGTATTATTAACAAAAAAATCTTGCGAACGTAACTACAGTTTTACGATTCGTTCAGGATTTTTTTTTTTTTTTTTTGTTCTAAGCAAATATTCTAAGACCATTAAAAATGAGCTTCAATTTTTATTTAAGCTATTTCTTTTCAATGTGTAAATGATCGAAATTCCTATTTATATAAGATTTATTATTTGGATGAAAATTTAATTATCTTGTTGAAATTTCACAAATTTAATTAAAAGTGATTCTTTTTGGTTAAAAATTATCTTTTCTGTTGAAAATTCAGCTGCTTTATAGAAAAAAATTTTTTAGCTCGAAAGTTCATAATTTTAGATAACATTTTTTTTGTTAACGGAAATCCCTGTTTTTCAACTTCAACTTTTACAATTGTTGTTAGAAAATTAGTCATTTTTAGTTGAGAATACAACAATTTGGTTACAAATTCGTCTTTCGTCGAAGAAAACTAAAATTTGTTGTTGATTTTTTTTTAAATATAACTATTCAATTTCTAGTTAAAAAGTTATTGTTTTCAGTTGAAAATTCAACTATTTCGTTGAAAATTCATGTATTTCAATAAAAATTCGTCTTTTTTGGTAGAAATTAATCTTCTTGGTTAAAAAATATTCCTTCTGGTTAAAAATTCATTACTTTGGTCGAAAAGTTAACAGATTTATTGATAATTCGTAGTTTCTCTATTCCACTTTTGGTTGAAAATTTATATTTTAGTTGAAAATTCAACTATTCAGTTGAAAAATCATATATTTTGGTTGAAAATTTGTTGGCTTGTTTTAGTTGAAAATTTAACTGTTGAATTTCTGGTATAAAATTTATCATTTTTAGTTAAAAATTAATTTCTTTGGTTGAAAATTAATTTGTATAACTGAAAATTTTACTATCCAACTTTCTGGAAAAATGCATCTTTCTGGTTGAAAAATCACTTATTTGGTTCAAAATGTAACTGGTTTGTTGAAGGTTCGTCTTTCTTTGGTTAAAAATTAATTTTTTTAGAAAAAATGTTGCTATGCTGTTTTTAGTGGAAAATTTATATTTTAGTTCAAAATTCAACTATTTCTTCGAAAATTTATGTATTTTGATTGAAATCTTTTTTGAAAATTTAACTAATATTCAGTTTCTGGTTGAAAATTTATCGTTTTTTATTCAAAATTTAATTGTTTTTATGACAATTCATGTATTTGGATTAAAATTCATCATTTTTGGTAGAAAATTAATCTTCTTGGTTGAAAATTAGTCTTTCTGGTTAAAAATTAATTTCTTCGGTGGAAAAGTTAACTATTTTATTAATAATTCGTTTTGGTTTCTGAAAATTATTTCTTTTAACTGTAAATGTCTATTCCATTTTCTGTATAAAATCAATCTTTTTGATTAAAAATTCATTTCTTTGGTTGAAAATTAACTTGTATAACTGAAAATTTTACAATTTAACTATTTTGGTTAAAGCTTTATCTATTTTGTTGAACAAATTTTTTTTTCGGTTGAAATTTTTTTTTAAACTAAAAATGTAACTATTTCATCATTTTAGTTAAAAATTCATCTTTTTGGTTAAAAATTAATTCTTTCAAACGAAAATTTAACTATTCACTTATTTAGTTGAAAATTGGTCTTTTTTAGTTGAAAATTCAATTCTTTTGTTGAAATTTCATGTATTTTGTTGAAAAATCGTATTTTCTTTCTTCAGTTGAAGATTCATGCTTTTAGTTGAAAATTCATCATTTTGGTTGAATTTTTTTTTTGATAGAAAATTAATTTTTTTCAACTGAAAATCTTACTGTCTCATTTTTTGTTGAAAACTGATCTTTTTTAGTTCAAAATTCAACTGTTTGGTTGAAAATTAATGTATTTTGTTGAAAAATATTATTTTTTGTGTGTAAAAATTAATCTTTTCGGTTGAAAATTCATCTTTTTTGTTGAAAATTCAACTACTTTTGTTAAAGATTCATCATTATATTTGAAAATTTATTATTTTGGTTTGAAATCTAACTATTCCAATTGAAGATTCATTTTAGTTAAAAATTTATCAGTTTGGTTGAAAATTGATCTCTTTTAGTTCAAAATTCAACTCTTTGGTTGAAAATTTATGTAATTTGTTGAAAAATTGTATCTTCTTTGGTAGAAAATTAATCTTCTCTTTTGAGAATTCAATTTTTTATTCAAAAATTTAAGTATTCTAGTTGAATATTCATAATTTTAGTTGAAAATTCATCGTATTGATTGAAAGTTTATTTTTTCTTTTGTTGGAAAATTAATTTTTTAACTAAAAATTTAAGTATTCAATTTTTGGTTGAAAACTGATATTTTTTAGTTCAAAATTTTTTTTGACAAAAGATCTGTTTTGGTAGAAAATTATTCTTTCTGGTTGAAAATTGAACTACTTTGGTAAAAAATGCATCTTATTGGTTGAAAATTGATCTTTTTAGTTGAAAATGCGTTTTTTTTATTTAGAATTAATTTTTTTAACTGGAAATGTAACTGTTCTATTTTTTGTCGAAAATTTATCTTTTTTGATAGAAATTTAATCTTCTTGGTTGAAAATTATACTGTTTCGTTGAGAATTTACTTTAATTTTATTGAAAATTAATTTTCTTACTGAAAACTTAGCTATTTTATTTTCAGTTGACAATTTGCTTTCTGTAAAAATTTAACTATTTGTAGAAAATCCGTCTTTTTTGGTAAAAGAGTACTCTAATTAGTTGAAATTTCATCTTTTCGGTTAAGAATTCATTTCTTTGGTTGAAAGATTAACTGTTTTGTTGAAATTTCGTTATTTTTTTTGGTTTGTAAATTTATTTTACTAACTGAAAATTATCCTACTTTATTTTTGGTAGAAAATTTATCTTTTCAGTTTAAAATTCATATAATCGATTGAAAGTTAATTTTTTTTAGTTGAAGATTCTCTTTAACTATTCAATTTATTGTGGAAAATTTAGCTTTTTCATTAAAAAGTTATCTGTTTAGTAAAAAATTTAACTATTCTATTTTTTGTTAAGAATTCATTTCTCTCAGTGGGAAAAAACTATTTAGTTGCAAATTCGTTTTTTTGTTCACAGAAAATTCGTCTTTTGGATTGAAAAATCCACTATTTGGTCTCAATTTCACATTTTCGGTTGAAAATTCTTCATTGTGATTAAAAATTAATGTCTTTGGTTGAAAATTCGTTTCTTCTTAGTTGAAAATTAATTTTTTTAACTGAAGATATAACTATTTCATTTTCGATCAAAAATTTATATTTTTAGTTGATAATAAATTAATGTTGCTGAAAACTCGTTTTTTTTTTAAATTTACTTTTCTGACTGCAAATTGAAATCTCATATTTTTGGTTTGTAAATTGATCTGTTTAGTTTAAAATTTGAATTATTTTGTTGAGAATTCATTTCTTTTGTTAAAAATTGATTGCATTAACTAAAAATTTAATTATTTTATTTTTGGTTAAAAAATCATTTTTTTTATTGAAAAAAAAAATATTACGTTGAAAATTCGTTTATTTTTTTGTTGAACATTTATTTTTCTGATATTTTAGCTATTCTTATTTGGTTTGAGATTTGATTATCGAACAGAAGCGAACAGAGTCGAGCAGAATAAAAAAAAACAAGGTCAAAAATTCAACTTTTTTGTTTAAACTTGAACTGCTTTCTTAAAAATTAATTTTTTTCTTGAAGATTCATGATTTTAGTCGAAAATTGATCTTTTTGATTAAAACTTTCACTACTTTGATAAAAATATATATTTTTTTTAAATTAATTTTTTCAAGTGAAAATGTAATTACATTGTTGAAAATTCAACTTTTTCGTAGAAAATTCGTTTGTTTTGTTTTGAAAATTCAATAATTTAGTAGAAAATTTAACAGTTTTGTAGAAAATCATTTTTTTTATTAAAATTAAAAAAAATAATAACTATTATTCGTTGAAATGTTAACTGTTTTGTTTAACATTCGTTTTTTCACGGTTAAAAATTGATTCTATTAGTGTAAATGTAACTCTTCCGCTTTTGGCAGAAAATTTATATTTTAGTTGAAAATTCAAATATTTGGTTGAAAATTCATGTATTTTGATTGAATTTTTTTTTTTAAAGACTTTTCAATTTCTGGTAGAAAATTTATCATTTTCAGTTAAAATTTCAACTATTTGCTTAAAAATTTATATATTTTGATGAAAAAAACATCTTTTTTGTTAGAAAATTAATCTTTTTGGTTGAAAATTAATCCTTTCGGTTAAAAATTCATTTCTTTGGTTGAAAAGTTGACTGTTTTATTGATAACTCTTTTTGTTTGTTTTTTTTTCTACTGAAAAGGTAACTATTCCATTTTTGGTTGAAACTTTACCTTTTTTAGTTGAAAATTCTACTTTTTTGTAGAAGATTCGTCTTTTTAGATTGAAAATTCATAATCTTAAATTAATTCTATTCATTAATTTTTTTTAAATTAATAATAATATTAATGATAATGAAATAATTTTTTCATTAATTTTTTCTTTATTGACAGAAAATGTTTGTTTTTCAGCTTGAAATTTGATTATTGCATTTTTGGTTGGAGATTGATTATTTTTCGTTGAAAATTCGTATTATGTGGTAGAAAATTAAAATTTTTAGTTGCAAAATTGCTTTCTTTTGACAATTCAACTATTCAATTTCTGGTTAAAAAATTTTAGTTTTTTATTAAAAATTTAATTATTTGGTTTTAATTGCATGTAGTTGGATGGAAATTTTTTTTTTCCTAGAAAATTAATCTTTTTGATTGAAAATTAATCCTTTTGGTTAAAAATTCATTTTTTTGGTCGAAAAGTTAACTGTTTTATTGATAATTTGTCTTTTTTGTTGAAATTTTTTTTTTCACTGAAAAGGTTCCATTTTTGGTAGAAAATCAGTCTTTTTGGTTGAAAATTCATTTCTTTCAAAAAAAAATCCATTTTTGTAACTGAAAATTGAACTATTACATTTTTTTGAAAAATTCATATTTCTGGTTGGAAATTCATTTCTTTGATAGAAAAGTTAACTGTTTTTTTGAGCATTCGTTTTTCTATCGTTGAAAATTAATTTATTTAGATAAAATGTAACTATTTCACTTTTGGTAGAAAATTTATGTTTTAGTTGAAAATTCAACTATTTGGTTGAAAATTTATGTTTTTTGTTGAAAATTCGTCTTTGCTGGTAGAAAATTATTCTTCTTGGTTATAAATTCATCCTTTTGGTTGAAAATCCAACTATTCGGTTAAAAAATCATTTATTGGTTGAATATTCATCATTTTAATTTTATTAATATTATATTATTTTAAAATAATATCAATAATAATTATTTTTTCCTCTATTGACAGCAAATGTTTGTTTATTAAATTTAAATTTAACTATTGTATTTTAGGTTGAAGATTGTTAATTTTTAGTTGAAAAGTCAACTATTTGGTTGAAAATTCGTATTTTCTGGTTGAAAATTTTTAGTTTTTCATTAAAAATGTAACTATTTGGTTGTCAGTTCATGTAGCTCGATGAAAATTCGTCTTTTTTGGTAAAAAATTAATCTTCTTCATTAAAAATTAATCCTTTTGGTTTTTAAATTACACTACTTGCATAACTCTCTTGTTGAAAATTATTTTTATTTTTTAGTTGAAGATTCATCATTTTAATTGAAAATTCATCTCTGATTGAAAATCTAACTACCTTGTTGAAAATCAATTTTTCTAACTGAAAATTTAACTATTAAAGTTGAAAACTAATGTATTTTGTTGAAAATTCGTTTTTTTTATAGAAATTAGTTTTGTAAAAAAGGGAAATTTAACTATTCTATTTTTGGTTAAAAATATATTTTTTTTTTTATTGAAAATTGATTACTGTGGTTGAGAAATGAACTGTTTGGTTGAAAAGTCGTTTTTTTTTTAGTTGAAAATTAATTTGCTTGACTTAAATTTCAACTATTTCATTTTTTATTGAAAATTTAACAACTTGGTTGCAAATTCATATATTGTGTTGAAAATTCGTATGTTTTTGTTCAAAAATTGAACTAGTTGGTGGAAAATTTATTTGCTTTGTGGAAAATTCGTCTTTGTTTGTAGATAATTTGTATTTTTTTTTGTTTTGAATATGTTTTCATAACAAGAGTTTATAACAAATTTTGTAGATCTTTTTTGGTTGAGCAACTTTTGTCTTTTCATTTTTCTCTTCGTCTCTTATGTCGTTTTTCCAAAAGTTTAATTTTTTTATTTTTAATCTTGTTTTTTACGATTAAAAGAAAATCCACTTGTTCTATTTTAAAATTATCAATAACAAATTTTTAGATCCTTTTTGGGTGAACAACTTTTGTTTAATAATTTTTTTCGTACCTTGTGCCGTTTCCCAAAAACTTTAATTTTTTCATTTTTAATGTTATTTTTCACGAATGAAAAAAAAACTACGCGTCCTATCAAAAAATGATTTGTAAACAATTTGTAGATCTTTTTTGAGTGCGGTCAAAATTTGAATTTTCGATTTTTCAAAAAAATTACAAAAGTTATGATAATCTTGTAGGGTGTTCAAGATGCAACATTTTTTCATAAAAATTGTTAATTTAACTAATTAAATATAAAAGATTTTATCTAATAAAATTTGTAATTTAAAAATGATTATACATCTTAATTAACTTTTAATTTAACTAAATTTTTTAATTTATAACAATTCTTAATTTAGAAATGTTAACTGTCAATATTTTAATGTTCCAAATTGGGGAACTTTATCTTTTTCAAAAAAAGTGTAAATCTTAACAAAATAATGTATTATTGTATCTTAATTTATATTCAATTAGTTGAAAATTAGTTGAAAATTATACTATTTCGTTGAGAATTTACTTTAATTTCATTGAAAATTAATTATCTTCCTGAAAATAAAACTATTCTACTTTTAGTTGAAAAGTTATCTACTTTCTGTAAAAATTTAACTATCTGTTGAAAGTTCGTATTTTTTTGGTAAAAGAGTACTCTGAACTCTCATTAGTTGAAATTTCATCTTTTTGTTTCAAAATTCTTTTCTTTAGTTGAAAATTTAACTGTTTTGTCGAAAATTCGTTATTTTTTTGGTTGAAAATTTATTTTACTAACTGAAAATTATCCTACTTTATTTTTGGTGGAAAATTTATTTATTTTTTTTGATAGAAAATCAATTTTTTTGTTAAAAAATTCATTTTTGAACTGAAAATTTAACTATTTTGTTGAAAACTCAACTCATTGGTTAAAAATTTACTTTTTTGTTGATAATTCAACTGTTTTGTAGAAAATTCACCATTTTGGCTTGAAAATTCAACAATTTGGTATTGTTTTGAAAATTCGTTTTTGGTTTGTAAAATACAACTGTTGTTTATTTTAAATTAAAACTTGTTTCATGAAGTATCAACTATTACATGTTTCGTTGAATATTCATCTTTTTAGGTTGACAATTCAACTCCTTGGTTGAAAGTTGAACTACTTTCTTGAAAGTTAATTTTTTTTCTTTAAGATTCGTAATTTCAGTTGGAAATTCGTATTTTTAAATTAAAAAGTAATTTTTTTAACTGAAAATTCAATTGTATTGTGGAAAATTCGTTTTTTTTTATTCAAAAATAATTCTCTTGAATGAAAATTTAACCATTACATTTTTGGTTAAAATTGATCTTTTTAGTATAAAAATGCAATTATTTAGTTGGAAAGTTTTGAAATGAAACAAATATAAACTAAAAATTATTCAAATATAATTTGGAATAACATCACATTCATTGTTCAAACTATTCAGTTGAAAATTTATGGGATTTTTTGGAAAATTCGTCTTTTCAATAGAAAATAAATCTTTATGGTTGAAAATTCAACTATTTGGTTACAAATTTATGTATTTTCTTGAAATTCCCCTTTTCCCCCTTATTCACAAAAACCTTTCCCCTTTTCCCCTTTTCTCTTTAAATATACGATATTTGAAATTGTACCCATTATTGAATCATAATTAGAGCAATTATAGCACTTAAATAAATTATTTATGAATAAATAAGGTACACGTTCCAAGTGCAGACCATTAAAAATAAATACTCTTAAACAAATTTGAATATTGATTTATTATTATATTATTTTTTAAATAAGTATTAGATTATTAGAAGATTAATACATTTTGGTTGAAATGTACAAAGTCAAATACCTAATTAAAAAATGGAATATTCCAAACTCATCAACTGCAATTTTAAATGTTCTAACTTGAGCAATTTTTTATTTTTTTAAATTTTTACTTGAAAATTTAACTATTGTTGAAACTTTTTTTTTTAATTAATTTTTTTAAACTCACAATTGAACTATTCCATTTGTGTTTGAAAATTTATATTTTTTAGTCGGAAATCCAACTATTTGGTTGCAAGTTCAAATTTCGGTCAAAAGTTATATTTTTTAGCAGAAAGTTGGTTAAAATGTAACTATTTGGTTGAAAATATATTTATTTTGATGAAAAGCTGTCTTTTTGGTTAAAAATTTGAGTTAAAAATTGGAGTGTATTGTAGAAAGTACTTTTTTTGGCACGAAAATTCCATAATTTGGTAAAAAATTGGTTTTTTCATTTGAAAATTAGTTTCTTGAAATGAAAATGTAGCAATTCCATTTTTGGTTCAAAGTTGATCTTTTTTATTTTGAAAATTCAAATATTTGGTTGAAAATTTATGTAATCTGTTAAAAATTCGTCCTCTTTTTTGTAGAAAAATAATCTTCTTGCTTTAAAATTCGACATTTTGAATACAATTTTTTTTCTTTATTGACTAAAAAATCTTTTTTGGTTGAAAACTCAACTCTTGTTGAAAATTCGTGTTTTCTTAATAAAGATTCAACTGTTTTCTAGAAAATTTGAATTTTCTCTGGAAAATTCAATAGTTTGGTGATTTTTGAACAACATTGTTAAAAATTCATTTCTTAGTTAAGAATTCATCATTTTAGTTAAAGTTTTTTCTTGTTTGTTAAAAAGTAGGTTTTTTAACTAACAATTGTAATGTTTGGTTGAAAATTAACTTCTTAATTATTAATTCATATTTTCGTGTTGAAAAATCAACTGCATTGTAAAAAATTCTTCATTAAGGCTTCAAAATTCAACAGTTTGGGAGAGAATTCAGTTTTTTCAATTGATGATTAATTAATTTTTTGAAACAAAAATATAACTATTCGATTTTTGGTTAAAAACTGTTGTTCTTAATTCAACAATTCAACTATTTTGTTCAAAAATTATCTTACTCGTTGAAAATTTAAAATTGCGAAAGTTAAAAATAAATTTCTTGCTCAGTTAAAATTTTTTTGAAAATATGCAAAAACATGTTTTTTTTTATCGAGTCATATGCACACATTTAAAAAAAAGTTGAATATGTCGAAACTGAAATTTATTCAGCTTGAACCAAAGAAACATTTTTTGATTTTGAGTTTTCGGAAAAAAATGTTTGTCCTGAATTAGGATTTTTGGGATTTCATATCTTTTTTTGCGATTTTCGAACGTTATAAACACCACGAAAAAAATGTTTCCCATTGATAAAAAAAAATAACATACTTTGTTGGTTCAAGCTGACTCAATTTCAGGTTCACGACGATCCAAAAAACATGTTTTTGTATATTTTCAACAAATTTTAAATCAGTCAAATTTTTTGTATTAATAAAAAAAATTTTAATTGTAAATTTAAGAAAGAGAACAGAAGATATTAACTGATTTCAATTGTTTTAAATTTATATTGAAAGTATTAATTATAGTAAGGATGAAATGACAAATCTTGGAAAGAAATATTTATGAGAATGAGTATTTAACTAATTTTATTTTTTCCCGGACTTTTTTATTTCACTCTGGATGGATTTCCAAAGATCTAAGTATATCCAATTTTTAAAAATAAATCTTTAATGGCAGAAATCATTGAAAAATCATTAAAAGTTATTTGAAAATGTAACATTTCTTACGAAAAGGTTGCTTGTTCTTTTCGACATATGAAAATAAATGTTTAATCTTTCCCCTATTTTCCCCTTTTTCGTGCGAAAACCACCCTATTTCCCCTTTTTTGAGCTCCTTTTACGCTGTGATCCCTGTAATATCAAAGATCGCGATATCATAGTAGTATGGTAGATTTTATTGTTGTTGAAAATTTGAAAAAAAATTAGAAAATATTTTTTTTTTTTATGGAATGGTAGTAATTTCTACAAATATCAATGTGAAAAGGTTGAAAAAATTATTACTACTTTAAAATTGGAAATTAATTTGAACTCAAATTTTGTTACAAATTATTTTTTGATTATTGGTTCAAAAAATCATAAGCAGAAAATTCCATAGTAGAAATAATGTAAAAAAAGTATTCTTTTTATATATAATTCTTCAGAATATTTTTAAATTCTGAAAATTTGGTACGAAACAAAAAAACAGTATTGAAGTGTAAAGTAGAGTTATTCACTATGTTCATTTATAATAATTATCTCAACTGATATTATGATAAAACAGAAAACATTATAAAATATAGTTTCCGATAATTTATTTAATTTTGTAAAATGTCAGTGCGCGGTCTGTCTTATAGATTGAGAAGCGAAAATCTGTTGTATAAAGTATAAAGTAGCATTTTATGTATTAGAAACAAATTTTTTCACTCATGGGGTTTATTTGGGACCCTATAAAACATACTCATGGGGGTGATATTTATAAAATAATATTTTATTCATATTATATGGCTGATTGTGAAGATGAATTTTGAGTTTCAACTCGATTCAGCTAATATTGACGATTCTGAATAAGATTTACAAAAACGTATTTTTTTCTTATGTGAAATATGTGTTAAACTTAATGGGGCTTGCGCCACCTGTAAATATTAAAAACAAAAAAGATGGTTTTATTTGTGTGTGGATTCGAACAAATTTCCTGGCGATATGCATGAAAATTCGAGAGAAAAAAATTGTGGTTCACCCTACTCTACATGCCAAAGTTGGGATTACTGGGCAAAGACACCAGGCAAAAAGCTGTATGAATACAATTGTACGGGTGGGTAGGAATTGGGGAATATAATATTTCAGAATATTTGTGAATATTCAGGAATACTTCGGAATATGTAGGAATATTTAGGAATATGTAGGAATATGTAGGAATATGAGGGAATATTTGGGAATATCAAGAATATTTGGGAATCCTTAATATAAAATCTCTAAACGATATTGTTGTTTTCGATTCTGACGATCTGCGAGAGTAACGCTGGTAACGTTTGCTTGCTGTAGTACGCGCCCGTGTTTGAATTCCCAATGAGGACGCGAACTAGAACCAATAAGCGCCATTCTATCGAAGCATGCGCATGTCAAGGTGGTCTTTTCGGGATCACTTAGTTCGAGTTCGATAATAATACGTCACGTGTTTTTTCGTATTTGGTAATGCGCGGCTCAGTGTTGCCAACCGTTGCACGGTAAAGTCTGTAAAAGAAGTAATGAACCATAACCTCAATTGTGATGGTCGTCTGTTTTGAAACTGTTTACGCAAACAAGAAATTTTCAAATTAATCATTTTTACGCTCTGTAACTGTGATTTCTATTATAATTGAATTATATTTATCATATTAAATATCATTTGTGAAACTCGTGTACGTTTCGGTTCTACTTTCCCTATAGGATTGGAATCTCCATTTCCTTATAGTGACACATTCGAATAATTTTTTTTTTCGGTTTGAATAGAAGTATATCAGAGATCTGTGTATGTCTACAGATCAAAAATTTTATAATTTAAGAAGATGTGCAAATTAAGAATTTTTACGCTCTCAATAAGCACTCCTATTAAAAAAAAACACCGATACTTTAAGAAATTGATTTTGATAATTTGGAGGGATTTCAAAGAAGTTCAAAGACTAAAATGTATTTTTTTTATCTAAGGAATTTTCAAGATCTTCAAACAATTGCAAGGAATTTCAAAAGATTTTAAAGAATTTTGAATATTTTGACGTATTATAAAATATTTTAAAGAATTTTTAATTAATTTCACTAACTTAATAGGATTTCAGAGAATTTAAAAAATTTCAGTTGATTCTAAAAGATTTAAAATTGATATATTGTGGGAAAATCTTTCAAACAATTTCAGCAGATTCCAAAGAATTTTTTTTTTTTTTTGATAATTTGAAGGCATTTTAAAACAAGACTGGGAATATTTTAGGGCATTTGAAAAGAATCCAAAGAATTTGAAAGAGATGTCAATAATTTCAATGAATGCCAACAGATTTTAAAGGGTTTGAAATATTTTAGGATATTTTAACAGATTTCAAGGAATTTTCAAGCGTTTTTAGTAATTTAATTGATTCGAAAGGATTTTTTAAGGAATTTTTCAAGATTAGGAATATTTTAGGGCATTTCAAAAGAATCCAAGGTATTTCCAAGAGATTTCAACAATTTGAAGGAATTTCAAAAATATGTAAAGAATTTGGAAACTTTTAGAGGTTTCTTGAAGATTCCAAGGATTTTTCATTTGATTTCAGTACTTTAATTGATTTCAGAGGATTTGCAATATTCTGAAGTAATTTAAAAGATTCCAAGGAATTTTTTTTATTTTGATAATTTGAAGGAATTTAAAAAAAAGGGAATATTTTAGAGGATTTGAAAAGAATCCAAAGCATTTGAAAGAGATGTCAATAATTTCAATGAATGTCAACAGATTTTAAAGGGGTTGAAATATTTTAGGATATTTTAACAGACTCCGAAGCATTTCCAAGAGATTTCAATAATTTTGAGGAATTTCAAAAAATGGTAAAGGATTTGAGAACTTTAAGAGTATTTTAAAAGATGTCAAGACATTTTCGTAAGCTTTAAAAAGTTTCAAGTGATTTTTAAAGATTCAAAGGATTTCAATAATATGAAAGAGTTTCAAGGGATTGGAAATATTTTAGGCTGCTTTTAAAAATTGCAAGGGATTTTGAAGAGTTAAAAAAATTTCAAGGAATTCTAAAATATTGTGAAGGATTTTAAATATCTTAGGGTATTTTGAAAGATCCTATGAATTTTTGAATTGATTTCAGTAATTTAATGTTACTCATAGGATTTGATCACGCCTACCCTGAAAGGGAAATGGCTTAATGGTATACATACAATTACATTTTTTGATGTTTTAAATTTTTTCCAATTTATTTCCATGTTTTAAATTTTAACTTTAATTGTTTGAAGTTTTATGAATTGAATTTTTCGGAATGCTTTCAAATCCATAAGAACATCAGTCACACTATTGATGCACATATTTACTTTAAGTCACTTTTTGGATTAGAAATGAGTCTTGCTGCAAAAAACGTCGAATTAAAAATTATTGCTGCGCACTCCCGAGATATTCTCTGGACATCTGCTTTTCGACAACTTCGCATTGAAAATACAATACTTTCGAATAATTTTCAATCCGACGTTTTTTGTAGGGCAATTTCTCTGCTTTTTTTGGTTTTAATAGGTTTATTTTTTAAATATTTCCAAACTATTTTTAAATAAATTAGGCTGTAGCCGCCCTTAGAATAATAAACTATAAATTCAGGCCTCGGGCTCAAAACACACTATTGACACTATTTGACACTTTTTCCAAGCGTTGACGCTGTTTTGCTACTATTTTGAAAAAAAACACTAAAGACACTATTTTCCAATCAAAAACACGAATTTATCAACCAAGATAGATTTTTTGAAAAATAAAAAATCGACAAATTTTCGCAGAAGGAGAAAAAATATTGTTTAATTTAGTTTTTAATAAGAAAGATACTGTAACGTTTATAAAGGCCTGGAAAGTTCTATCGACAGGATAATTTTCTTCCATAATAAAATAATTTAATCATTTTGATGTAAACAACAGATACGATAAAAATGTTCACACAAAAATGTTCATGTATAAAAAAGTTATACTAAAATACATTTTACTTTTTTTTAATAACGTGCATCATTTATGATAAAAATTAGAAAATTAATTTTTCATGAAAAAAATGCACTACATCTCTCAATGCATAATAAAATATTAGTGGCGAATGGATTACTGTAGAGTATAAACAGCAATAATTGCAGAGCAAATAGACAATTTAAAAATTTGTTATCATATGTCTTGAAAACTGAAAGATTGGTAATTACTGCCACTATTCTATGTATCATTCATTTTTTTAAACTTTGTAAAGCTTATATAATGATGATAATTAATATTATTCGCAATATTTATCAATTTGAAATTTATATGCTCATATACATGTTAAAACGAATATTTCACAATTTTTTTTATAAATAACATTTCTTTTAAATTGTAAAATAAAAAATCTATTACGGCAATATAATTTACAAATAATTTATGTGTTAAACAAATTTAAGAGCCTATTATAATAAATTTAATTATAATTATATTCACAATTTTTTCAAGATGATAACTGTGGCAGAATTTACCTACAAATAAATTATGAGAAATCCATTACTCCTTCAGCTTCAACAGAGAAAAAATATGAAAAGGAGCTCCTTATTGAAGGCTACGTACATCATCCTGTAGTGCCTTCTAATTATTTTTTACAAATATTTTGTAACATTATTTAAATATAAATAACATAGTAAATATAAGTATTTGGTGTATTCTTTGTCAAAAAAAAAATTAGCGCGCGCCTTCGCGCGCGCAAGACTACTACTATGAAGAATATGAAGAATATTTAGGAATATTGAAAGAATATATGGGAATATTTCGTGAGTGTACTTTGTTCTGAAGTATGTCAGTTAATATCTTATTACCTTTTAATCTACAACTCCTGACGAATAAAATTTCATATTGACATTAACACGTATTTAGAAAGTTTCTTTGACGAGGAGATCGAACATGTTTGAATGGTCTATTTCTATCCATGAAGAATAATAATGGAGAGAACGAGGTGTTTTCCTTTTTATGATGCATTTATGCGCATTTGTTTTCCAATTGATGTCCTGTAGAATCCACAGTGTCTATTGTTGCGTATATGTTTGCTCTTGAGTCGTGGGCGGTCGGGATTGTATTCATCTTCTTAGTCATAACTTATTCGTCACGATTCATTCGTCATTCGATATCCGCAGATAAGTTCATCTTACCATCAGTGTATTGCACAAATAGGATAATTTGCGATGAAGCTCGATCTTTCTTCTTCATCATTCTTTACATTTCGCCGAAGAACACAAAGAAAAACAAGAAAGAAACGAATTTTCAACAAATAAGATTAATTTTCTTCCCAAAAAGACGAGGTTTTAATGGTTTCAATTAATACACCCACATAGCACACACTGTTAGAAAAATCTGTACTAGATTTAGTATGCATGTAATGGAAGCAAGAATGCACAACATGAAATTAAATTTAGTATACCAGCGTACAGTAAATTTAGTATATGCATATACTGAATTTAGTATGCACGCATATGAAATTTAGTATACGCGTATACTAAATTCAGTATAAATGTATACGATATTTAGTATACGCATATACTAAATTCAGTATACGCATTCCGTTTCGCGTGGGTTCCGTCTTCATCATCTGTAAACATCATCAGATGAAAAATGAAATTAAAGAACGATATTTTAATTTTCAAATAATCATAGAGTTAACCTACATTTACGTTAATAAATTGAACAAACCTTTTAAAGAGAAAACTTCGCAGATCCTCGTAGAAAGAAGCCGAACCTTTTAGCATTACAAGGGACTCAAACAAATGCAGCGGCGTATGAGCCTGCTACCGGCCACGTTGCCCGACTCGCGTAAATCAAAACGCGCTTGCGCGGCTGAATATAGTAAACACGTATATGAATTTTAGTATACAGAAACTATGAAATTCATATGCGTGAAAGAAACTTACTGTATACTTAATAAATTTAGTATACATATAACGCGTGGTAGACGCGTACGTACGCGACTACCACGCGCATGCGTCTACCACATCTCTCGCTCTCTAGGAGAAAGAGTAGGGACGCGGAACATGTGTTTTTGCAGGGAATTTCCCCGAGTTGGGCATGCCTGGTTTAGACCTATACTTAAACTTAGGTTAAAACATACGTTCATGTCCGCCGCGATTTCTTGGTTTTTAAAGAAAGTAAATTAATGCCAATAGTGAAGAATGATTAAATTTTCTTCATGATTCATCAACATTCCTCTACAGCATATGGCTAGAAAGAAAAATGTATTTATTCTGTTAAGTCCGAAAACGTTAATTAACGTCTCAAACATCAAAAAGGTATAGCGATGGGCAAGCCGCGGCCGCCTCGCAAATTAATTCGATGTTTGAAGTTGAAGCATTCTTATATCCTTGGCGATTAATCTCAGTTGCGAGAAAGGGTAGAACTAGCGCTGGACACCGGCCAAATGCGGAACTAATGCTCACAATGAGCTTGCGCGGCTGAAAGGGTATTAGTAGAGGGAAATTTAAATTAGTACCCAGATAACTTTCGAAAGACTATTTAGATTAGGGAGCATTTACATATTACGTAACATTATTTTCGACCTTTTT
>CAKNYM010051880.1:278997-294791 GCA_932195095.1 Andricus curvator | reverse complement strand
AAGGTGAAATAGTCACTAAGAAGATCAATTTTAAACCACAAAAAAAAGAGTTTTAACAAAATACATACATTTTTAAATAAATAGTTGAATTTTCAACTGAAGAAGATTGATCTTCTACCAAACGTGAAATAGTTAAATTTTGATTTAAAAAAATTAAGTTTCAATAAAAAAAAATCATTTTCAATCCAAAGAAATGGATTTTTAACGAAAAAGATTAATTGTGCACCAAAAAAGAATAATTTTTAACAAAATTCATGAATTTTCAACCAAAAACGTGAATTAGTCACTAAAAAGATTAATTTTAAACCACAAAAGACAAAATTTCAACAAAATATATAAATTTTCTACCAAATAGTTGAATTTTCAACTGAAGAAGATAAATGTTCAACCAAACATGGAATAGTTAAATTTCCAGTTAAAAAAAAAATTTTTTTAAATGTTAACAAAAAAGTAAAATTTTGAACAAAAAAAAAAGTTTTTTGAACTAAAATGATGAATCATCAACAAAAAAAATTAATTTTCAACAAACTATTTTCACTTTCAACTAATTAATTGAATTTTGAACCAAAAATGGTTTTTAAGTCACTATTCATGATTAGCAAAATTTTCGAAAATATAATAAAAATAATTTAAAAAACCGAGTTTTTTTCTAAAGAAAAATGTTCTAGCATTATATATTATATTTATATTATCATATCATTTAACATTTAGAACTTAAATCCAGTAAGAAAATCTAACTATATTTTTGGGTAAAAGTTAATTTTATTATCAAAAAGGCTACTATTATATTTTTGGTTCGGAATTCATCTCGTTTGCTTAAAAATTCAATTATTTGGTTAAAAATTTATCTTTCTTAGTTAAAAATTTAACTATTTGGTAAAAAATTCATCTTTTCTGATCAAACATTATTCTACTTGGTCGAAAATTCATATTTTTGGTTTAAAATTTAACAACTATGTTGAAAATTCATTTTTTTTTCATTAAAAATGATTTTTTTGTTAAAAATTCATCTTTTCCGATTCAAAAGTCCACTATTTTCTAAAACGTTCGACTTTTTAGCGTGAAAACTTTACACTTTTGTTGAAAATACATCATTTATGGTAGAAAAGTCATCCTTCTTGATTAAAAATTAATCCTTCTTGTTTAAAACGTAACTTTTTTGTTGAAAAAATTCGTATTTTTGACTTAAAAATTGTACCATTAAGGCCATGTGATGAGTGAGTCACGTGACCAGATTCCTACCTTACCGGCACCTTTTTCATTTCCTAACTTATTTTCACACGAAGCGCCACATCGAGTTGAAAATTTGAGATACTAAATAAGAAGCACTAAGAAAGGTGGGTCTCCTCCTGAATTTTTATAATTATGAAAAAAGTTGTTTTTTTTGTAAATAATTTTTTTTTTTTCGTGATTATTAAAATTTAGGACCAGAACCACCTTTCTTAGTGCTTCTTATTTATTATCCCAAATTTTCAACTCGATTTTGCTATTCGTGTGAAAATAAGTTAGGAAATAAAAAAAGTGTCGGTAAGGTAGGAATCGGGTCACGTGATCCACTAGTCACATGGCCTTAAGTTAAATCTTTAACTATTTATGGGAATACTCGTGAGAGAAAAACGTTGATTTTTGAAAGCCCTACAAGATTATAACAACTTTTTGAATTTCCTTGAAAAATCGAAAATTCTTTGATCGCACAAAAAATAATGAAAAATCAAATTCCATTTTGCGGTCAAACTATACAAGATACGCAAAAAGACGAATTGACTAAAATTGTATATCCCAATAAGATCTACAAATTTGTTATCAATGACTTTTTTATAGGACAAACTTTTTAACAATTTTAGGTTATGTTTGGCCTTTCATACCGGAAATCGGTATTTTATAGTAAAAAGCTATTAGATTTCAAAAAAGATTACCATTTTTTTGTATAATAGTAGGTCAAGATAGTCGTTTTCACCGGAAATATCGTTACAAATTTAAAAAAAGGTTTATAATCCTGGAACAATTTAAGGTTATGTTAAAGTTTTTCCCCAAAAATGAGTTGATTGAACCAAAAATCGTTAAATTTGAAATGACATTTACAATTTGGAACAATTGAATGTTATGTTATGCCAGTTTTGTTTTTGTTGGCGTTTTTTGCCGGAAATCGGTATAGAGTTGAAAGATTTAAAATTTTGAAACAATTTTAGGTTATGTTAACATTTTTCATCAGAAATTGGCTATTTTCAACCAAAAATCTTTTTTCTCTAGGAATGTTATTTTGAACAAAAATGGTTTGAATTCAAAAATCATAATTGTAAACTTCCAATTTTAAGCAAATTTAGGTTATGTTAATATTTTTTGTCGGAAATTTGTATTTTCGAAAAAAACGCAATGGTTTAATTGTCTATATATTGATAAAAAATTGTATTGTCCTTGGTTTTATTTTAGATAATAGACTCAACTCCCGATATAAGAACCCCCGGTTTACGATATTCCTAGAATTAATGTCCTTGGCAGTTTTGTGATGCGGGGAGTTGCGGAACCGAGAGAGAGGCAATGCTCAGTCAAGCGTGACAAACAGCATGAGGGCCGCACTCTCACCGCATTCGTTGCATCTGGTTGCGTCATGCGTCCAAATTCAACACAAATCGTTCATTCGGCCCTGTTTGTTTACGTTTCGATTCCCCCGATTTATGATCAAGGCCACTGCAAGCCATGTCCGAAACCATTGTTATAGCGGGAGTTGAGTGGAGATAATATGAAATTAAATAATTTTGTGTTAATATTGATTATATATTTTAATTTAAAAATTACGTGAGACAAAAAAAAATTGATAAAAAAATTATAAAATTTATTGTCAGGAATGTAGTTTACAAATAAGATTTTTGTTGTAAAGGAGAACATTTTTTAAATCTTTTTTTATCTCATTCCAGGATTTATCATGGTTAATATCTCAGTCGAGATTTTTTTTATTTTTGTATGAGAAATGTATTAAAATTATTTTTTTTTTAATTAAAATTATTTTTGTAATATATAATTATATATTGTAATTAAAATCTTTTTATCTTTGTTACGGTATGTTTTTTTTTTAAACGCCCTTTGTGTAAATAGGCGTTTAGTAAGGGAGGGTCCTAATGTCTTTAATGACGTTGCATTTTTCGACAACTTCTAATTCCTAAAAGGCCGAAAAAGACTGTTAAGCACATCTGCTTGTTAGGGGGGTTACATCTGCTTTAAATCTTATCTGTGATCCAATTTTTTTTTTTTTTTTAATTTGACCGAATTAAAAACTGTTAATAATTTTCATATATCATTAATAAAATAATGAATCTTGAAAAAAAAAAATTAATTTTTAACCCAATAGTTGAATTTTCAATTGAAAGGAAGGATTTTGTACCAAAAAAAAAAAAAAAACTTTCAACAAAATAGATGAATGTTCAACAAAATAGTTAAATTTTCCACCAAACAAATGAATTTTTGACAAAAAAAGGGAATAGTTAAATTTTCAGTAAAAAATCTAATGTTCAGACAAAAAATTAATTGTCAACCAAAAAGATTAATTTTCTACCAAAAAACATCAATTTTTAACAAAATAAATGAATTTTCCACAAAAAAAAGTGAATTAGTCACCAAGAAGATTAACATATTCTACCATAAAAGACGTTTCAAAAAAATACAGAAATTTTCAACCAAATAGCTGAATTTTCAATATAAATATTAAATAAAACATGGAATAGTTAAATTTTCAATTAAAAAAGTTAATTTACAACAAAAATTTCAAAAAAATAGTTTGTCTGTTTTTCTAAAATGTATTCATATTGAAAAATGATAATTTTTAGTTGTAAGTTTTGGTTTTCAAAATTATTATTTAAATGTAAATAGTGCAATGAAAATATGCAACAATGGTTATTTTTCTTTTATTGTAAAAATACCATTTTGAATTAGATTAATTAAAAATGAATCCTTCAAATGAATCCTAAAAATGAATCCTTAACTCTGGAAATTAAATTTTTTCTTTTTAAAAGTGTTTCCATGTCTTAATCTAATTCCATTATTATTAATTAATTAATTAACTAACTTATCAAATAAGTAATTAATTAATTACTAATAATTTAATTTTTTTAACTAAAAATTGAACTATTCTAGTTGAAGATTCATGATTTTAGTTCAAAATCAACTCTTTCATTGAAAATCGTAAAAGTTCAACTATTTTTGGTTGCATTTTGTTTGAATTGCTTGAATTCATCTTTTCTGGTTAAAAATTCAATTTTTTTGTTTCAAAATTTAATCATTGGGGTAAAAATTTAACTATTTTGTTGAAAATTAACTAATTGGTTGAAAATATATATTTTCGTGTTAAAAACTCAACAATTTTGTCGAAAATTCTTCTGTTTTCTTTGAATTCAACCGTTCTTGATAAAAATTAAATTTCTTTGATGAAAATATCAAATATTAGATTTTTCGTTCAGAATTCATTTTTTTGGTTTTACAAATTAAACTAGTTGGTTAGAAGTTTAATTCCTTTGTTCGAAATTGATTTTTATTCGTTGAAAATTCAACTATTTTTTTAAATTCTTTTTTTTTAATTTAAAAAAATCTAGTCTATTTGTCTATTTTTTATCTAGTCTATTTGTCTAACCTATTCCATTTTTTATTGAAATTTTATATATAGTTGAATATTCAAATATTTGGTTAAAAGTTGAACTCCTTTGATAAAAGTTAATTCATTTTGTTGCAAATTGGACTACTTTGTTGAAAATTCATTTTTTTTTATTTAAAATTCATTTTTTTACCTGTAAATTTAACCTATCTCATTTTTGATTGAAATTTTTTCTTAATCAGTTGAGAATTCAATTATTTGGTTGAAAATTAATTTTCTTAACTGAAAATTTAACTATTCAAGTTGAAGATTCATGATTTTGGTTGAAAATTCATCTCTTCAGTTGAAAATCGTGAAAACCAACTACTTTTTGTTGAGTACGGTTTAAATTGGTTGAATTTATTTTTTCTCATTAAAATTTAAATTATTTGGGTTAAAAATTTAATTATATCAGTAGAAAATTCAACTATTCGATTGAAATTAACTTTTTTGTTAGAAATTTATATTTTTGTATTAAAAATTGAAGTATTTTGTTTATAATAATTCATAAAAATATCAACTATTACATTTTTTTTTTTGAAAATTGAAATGATTTGTTGAAAATTCGTTTTTTTTTTTTGTTTGGTGAAAATTAATTTTCTTAACTTTAAATTTAACCTATTCCATTTTTGTTTGAAATTTTTTTCTAGTTACAAATTTAATTACTTGTTTAAAAATTGACCTCCTTGGATGAAATAATTTTTGTTGTTGTTAAAAACTGAACTACTTTGTTGAAAATTAATTTTTTTGTGAAAATAAATTTTTTTTAACTATAAATTTAACCTGTTTTATTTTTGATTGAAATTTTGTTTACTCAGTTAAAAATTCAATTATTTGGTTGAAAATCAATTTTTTAAACTGAAAATTTAACTATTCCAGTTGAAGATTCATGATTTTAGTTGAAAATTCATCTCTTCAGTTGAAAATCATGAAAACCAACTATTTTTGGTTGAATTTGGTTTAAATTGGTTGAATTGATTTTTTCTGATTGAAATTTAAATTATTTGGTTTAAAAATTCAATTATATCGGTAGAAAATTCAACTACTTGATTGAAAATTAACTTTTTTGTTAAAAATTTATATTTTTGTATTAAAAATTCCAGTATTTTGTTTATAATAATTCATGAAAATATCAACTATTACATTTTTTTTTTTGAAAATTGAAATGCTTTGTTGAAAGTTCGTTTGTTTTTTTTTGTTTGGTGAAAATTAATTTTTTTAACTGTAAATTTAACCTATTCCATTTTTATTTGAAAATTTTTTTTAGTTACAAATTTGAATACTTGGTTAAAAATTGACCTCCTTTGATAAAAATTAATTTTTTTTGGTTCAAAAGTTGAAGTACTTTGTTGAAAATTTGCTTGTATAAAAAAAATTAATGTTGTTAAGTTAAATTAAGTTAAATTAATTTTTTTAACTGAAAATTTAACTATTCCAGTTGAAGATCCATAATTTTAGTTGAAAATTCATCTCTTCAGTTGAAAATTGTGAAAAGCAAATATTTTTTGTTCAATTTGATTCAAATTGGTTAAATTTATCTTTTTTTGTTGAAAATTTCATTATTTGGTTCAAAAATGTAATTATTTCGGTAGTAAATTGAACTATTTTTTTGAAAATTACCTTTTTTGTTGAAAATTTCTATTTGTCTATCAAAAATTCAAGTATTTTGTTAAAAACTCACTTTGTTCGTTAAAAATTCAGCTATTTTTTTGAAAAAATTCTTTTCTTTTTGTTAAAGCTAATTTTTTATCTGTAAATTTAACCTATTCCATTTTGAATGCAAATTTTTCATTTAGATGAATATTAAACTATTTGGTTAAAAGTTGAACTCCTTTGATAAAAATTAATTTATTTGGTTGAAAATTGAACTACTTTGTTGAAAATTCGCTTTTTGTTTTTGTTCGTGAAAATTAATTTTTTACCTGTAAATTTAACCTATTCCATTTTTGATTGATTTTTTAGTTGAACATTTAACTGTTTGATTAAAAGTTGAACTTCTTTAATAAGATTTTTTTTTTAATTGAAAATTGAACTACTTTTTTGAAAATTAATTTTTTCATAAAAATTAATTTTTTTAAACTATAAATTTAACATATTCCGTTTCTGAATATAATTTTTTTTTCTTTCTTAGTTAAGAATTCAACTTTTCGGTTGAAAATCAATTTTCTAACTGAAAATTTAACTTTTCCAGATGAAGATTCATGGTTTTAGTTGAAAATTCATTAATTCATTTTATTTTATTTTTTATGGTTGAAAAATGAACTGCTTTGTTGAAAATTCGTTTTTTTTTGTTGAAAATAAATTTTTTTAACTGTAAATTTAACCTATTCCATTTTTGTTTTATATATTTTTTAGTTGAAAATTCAAATACTTGGTTAATAGTTGAACTCCTTAGGTAAAATTATTATTATTTTTTTTTCTCTTAAAATTGAACTACTTTGTTGAAAATTAATTTTTTTTATGAAAATTCATTTTGTTAGCTATTAATTTAACCTATTCCATTTTTTATTAAAAAATTTTCTTTCTCAGATGAGAATTCAACTATTTGATTCAAAATCAATTTTTTTAACTGAAAATTTAACTATTTTTGGTTGAATTTGGTTTAAAATAATTTTCTCTGGTTAAAAATTCAATTATTTGGATTGAAAATTCAATTATTTTGGTACAAAATTTAACTATTTCATTGTAAATTAACTTTTTGCTGAAAATATATTTTAATATTAAATATTCAAGTATTTTGTTTGAAATTCTTCAATTTTCGTTGATTTTAACGGTTTTTTATTGAAATTAATTTTTTTATGAAACTATCAGCAATTACATTTTTCAAATAATTTGATATTAATGGTTTTTTTCTGCATGGTCTGAAATCCATATTTTTTGAATATTGATTATTAATTTTATAAGTTGTGAAAAAATAACTCTAGCTCCGCTAGGATACGAACCCACGTCTTTCAGATTACAGATTGCAGATTTACTTTTTTTCGTTTTTGGGAAAATTGATCTACTTTGTTGAAAATTTTTTTTGTGAAAATTAATTTTTTTAACTGTAAATTTAACCTATTCCATTCTTGTTTGAAATGTTTTAGTTAAAAAATGTAAATAGTTTGTTAAAAGTTGAACTCCCTTGATAAAAATTAATTTTTCTTTTGTAAATTAAAGTATTTTGTTAAAAATTGTTTTTTTAATTACTTCTCTTAAGTATAAATTCAGGCTATTCCATTTTAGATTGATTTTTTTTTCTTTTTTAGTTGAGAATAATTCAACTATTTGGATGAAAACTTACTTTTTTTGATAGTTAAGTACGTTTTTCCTTAAAAATTCATCTTTTTATGAAAATTTAATTACTTGTTTGAAAATTGCAACTACATTGTGAAAAAAAAACTGAACAATTTGTTAAAATAAGTTTTTTTTTCTTGTAACAAAAAAATAATTTTTTTAAATGTAAATTTAACTATTCAATGTTTGGTTTAGAATTAATTTTTATTTAGTTAAAAAATTTTTTTTTTTGCAGAAAAAGAATCTTCTTCGTTGAAAAATTCATTTTTTTGTTTGAAAAATTAACTACTTGGTTGAAAGTTGAACTCTTTTGTTATAAATTCATTTTTTTGTTGATGTTCCATCATAGTTGAAAATTAATTTTTTTAACTGAAGATTTAAATATAATTTTTGAAGATCCATCAATTTAGTTGAAAGGTAATGTTTTTCGCTTAAAATTGGACTATCTTGTTAAATATCCGCTTTTTCGGTTGAAAATTAATTTTTTTAAATAAAAATGGAATTATATCATTTTGAGTCAAAAATGTATTTTTTTTTGTTTTTTAAAATTCATCTGATTTGTTGAAAATAGATCTTTTTAGTTTTAAACACAAGTATTTGTTGAAAATTTATGAAGTTTATTAAACCTTGAGATTAAAAATTTTTCTAAAACTTTCCTTGTTAGTCCTGAGAAGTTGTAAATGTTCCAGAAGTGGCAGTCAGAACAAATGAAATCTAATGAAACGCTTTTGTGGGAAAAAAACTTAATTTCCAGAGCCATAGAAATTTATAGCCAAATGTAGAAAAAATGGGAATTCACACCCTGAAATTGAAAATTTGATAAAACATTCCTTGCTTCAGAAATATTGCGTCGTTTATAACTCAGGGGCTATTCACAAAATAGGTAATACATTTTTCAGAAACTTTAAATAATATTGTTTTGACCACTTGCACCCTACAACCTTTTCAATTTGGTGAAAAGATAAATGATTTTTTTTTATCAGAAAAAAAGTTTGAACCGCGATCCTGGGGCCTGAACCGTCCGAAAATTATAAAAACTATTAATTAACGTTAACTTTTTTAAAAATAATATGTTCTTGTCAGCAAAATTTGCTGACAAGAACATATGATATGTTACTGATGGTAACAAACGCTGGGGAAAAAAGCTTGACAAAATAAGACCAAAAATACAATCTATAAAAAAACATCCTTTTATTTAGGTCAACGGCCACTCAACAGATCTGAATGAAGTTGTCTAAAAACTAATTTTGTATCCGCAAAAGTGGATCATTTTGATCTGAAGTTGATAATCAGAATCATATGCAACGGTCTGATATCCCGGTGTTTACTATGTTTTAATGGTATAATTACAACATCTGAACGTTATATCATTCACTGCAGCACCCAAAGTACTAAATTCAAGACTAAATCTGTAAAACAATTCCAAACTCTGGCCGTCAAATAACATTACATAACATTCGTCTCAACTCTGAAGAAAACATAATTTTAGAAAAAAATTTGATGTTGGACCTCTCGCGGAGAATTTACAGGAAAACGAGATGGTCTAGAAGGAACAGGGCCATAAATGTCCCCACAGGTTGTTATCACGTGTGCTGTTGCCAGAGCGAGACCTGAGGGGGGGGGGGGGGATGCGCGTTATAAGCCAGAACGCCAAAGGATGGTTTTGCCAGAGGCCAATCTTATCTGCAAGATTTTTTTCCCCTGCTGTAATAAAGTTCACGTGCAGATATATACGTGTTTGCTGGCTTTGGCATCAATGTCGCCATTAAGAAAGTAACACCCATGGGAACCCCATAGTTGGCAAACTCGATGGCGAATGTAGGAACAGATAGTGCTCGTTAAAGATCCCCTGATAGCACGAACGATTCCGGATGCGGCACTCGACACGCGCACCGAAAGTTTCGTATAGGAGAGCACCAACAAATTGTGGATGACTTCTTTCTATTCTTCTTTTTTCTCCTGCTACTGATGGAAGAAGCAAGGGCTTGTTTCATTGTTATGTGACAATTAAAAATGAATACATATAATCAGGTTGTATGTTTTCGACAATGAGTGTAACACTAGTAGACGTGTACATTGTACCCTTCCATAATGAACCTCAACCAACTTTAACCGAATGATTCTTGAAGTTAGATGATATTTATTCGATAATTGACAGAAAAAACTATGCTTTTAACTTCGTTTCAGGTTATTTTTTTACAAACACATTTTGAACTTCAGTTATGACTCTCTTGATCAATATTAAAACTAAAAAGCAATCGACATGTGTAGGGGCATCTAAGTTCCATAGCACTAAGGTTATCTATTTTAACATATTGTACTGCATCCTAGGATGAAACACCAGTGGAACAGAGGAATTTTCTCGGTAGCTTTAGCCTCGTTTATGGAACTAATCAAAGTCTAATTCACAAACTTACTGCTCGAAGTGCTGGGACACCACTTCACCGAATATACTCATGTGAAAATATTTCTATACTAAGGTATGTTTATCACTGTATGAATTTAATCACACCAGTGATGACCCGCGGATGGATCCGACTTTATTAGATGTACTTGCATTTGTCTGGAAGAACACACAAAACTACCAGGTATCAAGTTGATACGGGAAATGGATCAAAAGGATGCAACGTTTTGATACCTATATTCATGATCAACTTGATTCAAATTTCGAGATCAATTATCTGTCATAAAATTTCAACTACTCAACACATTCTAAAATTATTTGAACCTCTTACCTCAATGATGATCAATTGTTGATGATCGTTTAAAATTAAACTGGTAATCAAATTTTGAAAAAAATCATTTACTCAGCTCCGTTTATTTAAATTTATTATTACTGAGGTTGTGGATATTTGTTTACAAATGTCAGCAAATCTCGAACAAGGATCGATTATCTATTTGCAGAACTTGAATTTGGCAGCAAGGAATGTCTTTCGAAAATCGTCAACTGTCATTCTCTTTTGAATACTGATGCTAATACGCCTTGGAGTTGTGCTCCTTAATTTTCATTGATCCTCTAAAGCGAATCATATTGAGTTGAAATTCTAGATCAAAATAGCTGCAACAATTTGATACCCCAAGTTTTAATGTGATAGCTGCAGAACACAATCATCCTCGGCGTGAAACCTTCAGCTTGACATTAGTTAAAACGCAGTCAATACACAACCTGGTCGTACGTCGCAGATAAATGAAATCTCATTTTTTCTGCGTGCTAATAAAAAAAGCAAGGGCATCTCATTATTATTATGTGATAGTTAAAGATAAATATTATTCAAATTGTATCAATAATAAGTGTAACACTAGTAGACGCGTATATTGTGCCCTTCATAGTACTAAATATAAATAGTATCCACCTTGTATCAACAATGAGTATAACACTGCACATTGTACCCCTCATGTTGAGCATCAACCAACATTAACCTAATGATCCTTGAACTTAGATGATATTTATTGGATACTGCTAATGAAAGAAGCAAGGACATATTTGATTGTTATTAGGTCATTATTGAAAATAAATATTATCCAGCTAGTATCAACAATGAGTATAACACTGTACATTGTACCCTTCATGTTGAGCCACAGCCGACCTTAACCGAATGATCCTTGAAGTTAGATGATATTTACTGGATACTGCTAATGAAAGAAGCAAGGACTTATTTCATTGTTATGACGTCATTATTCAAAATAAATATTATGCAGCTTGTATCAAAAATGAACGTAACATTAGTTGGTGCACATTGAACCCCTCATGTTGAGCATCAACCAACTTTAACCTAATGATCCTTGAAGTTAGATGATATTGCTAATGAAAGAAACATGGGGTTATTTTATTGTATTATGTGCTAATTAAAAAAATATATTATCCAGCTTGTATGTATAATGAGCATAACACTAGTAGGTGTACACTGTACCCTCCAAGTTGAGCATCAACCAACTTTAACCGAATGATCCTTGAAGTTAGATTATATTTATTAGATATTGCTAATGAAAGAAGCAAGTACTTATTTCATTTTTATTGTGTGATTATTGAAAAAAAAAAATTATCCAGCTTGTATCAACAATGAGTATAACACTGTACATTGTACCCTTCATGTTGAGCCTCAGCCGACCCTAACCGAATGATCCTTGAAGTTAGATAATATTTACTGGATATTGATAATAAAAGAAGCAAGGACTTATTTCATTATTATAATGTTCTTAATAAAAATAAATATCATTTGTTTTTTATCAACAATGAAACGTAACATTATTTGGTGCTCATTGTGCCCCTCATGTTGAGCATCCACCAACTTTAACGTAATGATGCTTGAAGTTAGTTCATATTGCTAATGAAAGAAACAAGGGTTTCTGTTATTGTTATTATGTGATATTCCAGAATAAATATTGGATATTAGTAATGGAAGAAGCAAGGTCTTTTTTCATTGTTATTATGTAATAAATAAAAATAAATAGTATCCACCTTGTATCAACAATGAGTATAACACTGCACATTGTACCCTTTATGTTGAGCCTCAGCCAACTTTAACCGAATGATCCTTGAACTTACATGATATTTATTGGATACTGCTAATGAAAGAAGCAAGGCCTTCTTTCATAGTTATTATGTGATAACTAAAAATAAATATTATGTAGCTCGTATCAACAATGAAACGTAACATTAGTTGGTGCACATTGTTCCCCTCAGGTTGAGCATCAACCAACTTTAACGTTATGATGCTTGAAGTTAGATCATGTTGCTAATGAAAGAAACAAGGGCTTCTCTCATTGTTATCATGTGATAATCCAAAATGAATATTATCCAGCTTGCATCAACAATGAGCGTAACACTAGTAGGTGTACATTGTACTCTTCATGTTGAGCCTCAGCCAAACTTTAAGTGTATGATCCGTGAAGTTAGATGATATTTATTGGATATTGCTAATGAAAGTAACAAGGGCTTCTTTCACTGTTATTATGTGATAATATAAAATAAATATTATCCATCTTGTATTAACAATCAGTGTCACAGTAGTAGGTGTACATTGTACCTTTCATGTTGAGCATCAACCAATTTTAACGGAATGATCTTTGAAATTACATGATTTATTGGATATTTCTAATGAAAGAAGCAAGGATTATTTCATTATCATTATGTGATCATCAAAAATAAATATTATCCAGCTTGTATCAACAATGAGTATAACACTCTACATTGTACCCTTCATGTCGAGCAACAGTCAACTTTAACCGAATGATCCTTGAAGTTATAGATGACATTTATTGCATATTGCTCATAAAAGAAGCAAGGCCATCTTTCATTGTCACTCAGAGGAATCTTCTTTTGTGTCCAAAGGATATTTCCTGACACAACTGGAATTTCCTCTTAAATTTAAGTTTGAGAGGATTTTCATTTGTCTCAGAAAGAATCTGTTTGCAGAAAGCATTATCTTTTTGCAATAAACTTCATCTAATCTTGTAACAAAATAATTCTGTTTGTATAGAAACGATATTCACGTTATTCAAAACAAAACAGGCAAGTGGATGATGCTTTTGTTTCAGGACAACTTTTTCTCTGAGTGGTTCTTATGAGATAATTAAAAATAATTATTATTTTATGAATATTATTAATTGGAAGTTGCTAATGAAAGTTGCGATTTTATGATAAAGCTGAGATTAACAGGTCAAATTGATCTCTGAACAATTTCTAAAAATACTGGTCCCACAATTGAAAAATAATTTCTTAGAAAAATTAAAAAAACATTTTTCAGTTAATAACTCACATATAACGAAGTTTTTACATTATTTAGCATTCAATACATAATTTATTCGATATATAAAAACAAAGCTTTTCAAGAATTTTGAAAGGTTTCAAGAGAATAAATCAATTTTCTTAAGATTCCTGTGAAAATTTCGAAATTTTTTTCTATTTTTAAAAATGCATTTAAGAAAAAATTGAAAAATAAATAAATAAATAAATATATATATATATATATATTATTTGAATATATATTTTTCTATATTAATGATGAAAGTATATTTACGAGATATTTAGAAGTTTCTAGAAAAAATTCCAAAGTAATTTTAAACTTAATAATATTTCAAAAAATGTAAAACGTAGATTTTTGTAGATTAAGAACAAAAAATGTAGAAGTTTCTCAAGAATTTTTTTTAAGGTTTCAAGAGAATAAATTTATTCTCTGAAGAGATTTTTATTGTATGTCATTTTTATTCTCTGAACTTTTAAAATGATTTTTCATTAAAAAAAAAATTAATTTTAAGAGATTATCCCAATAGATTTTAGAACATATCAAAAATTTCCAAAATTTTCAAAAAAGAATCTGCTAGATATTAAGTTAATTTTCTTTTGAAAAGATTTTTAAAAAATGTTGGAAAAAATTTGATTTTGTTCGAAAGATGACCGTGTTCAGGTCCACTAAAATTTGATAAGCGTAGAAGAAATATTTTTGGTCAAACCTAGAAACTGCCTTTAATGATATTTAGAAGTTTTGACAACAGTCCAAACATAAACTAAAATTTTAAAAGGTTTCAAAAAATTTTTATTTTTATTCAAAAAATCTTTTTTGGCTTGAATATTCAACAATTTGGTCGAAGAATAAACTATTGAGAATTAACTTTTTTGTTGAAAGTTCAACTAGTTTGGTAGAAAATTCAACTGTTTGGTTAAAAATTAAACTATTTATTAAAAAATTAACTACTTAGTGAGAAATCAATTTTTGTTGT
This sequence comes from Andricus curvator, assembly GCA_932195095.1. Classification (NCBI taxonomy): domain Eukaryota; kingdom Metazoa; phylum Arthropoda; class Insecta; order Hymenoptera; family Cynipidae; genus Andricus; species Andricus curvator. The sequence goes on along the minus strand of CAKNYM010051880.1, from coordinate 280,174 downwards.
TAAAAATTCATAGTTTCGGGTGGAAAATTCATCTATTTTGCTATAAATTTTTAGGTTAAATTTCGTCCTTCTTGGTTCAATTTAAATGGTAAAATTTCGTTTTTTAATTAAAAATGAACTATTTTGGTATAATATTAAACTTTTTTATTAAAAATCAATCAATTCATTTGAAAAATGAACTACTTGGTAAAAAAAAAATATTTTTTTAATAAACATTAATTTTTTTTAATTGAAAATGTAACTATTCCATTTTAGGTTGAAACCTTATTTTTCTTAGTTGAAAATTCAACTACTTTAGTAAAAAAATTTAATTATTTTGTTAAAATTTTAAATATTTTTTCGAAAAGTTAATTTTCTACCAAGTATACTTGATAGAAAATTAACTTTTTTGTTGAATTTTTTTTCTCGAATTGTTATGAATAACGCCAGAAAATTTTTTCGAATCCAACTCGGAATCCAAAAAGACGATTTTCCTGCAAAACAGTCTAATTTTCAACCCAAAGATATGAAGTTCTAACAAAAAAGTTTAATTTTCAACACAAAAATATGAATTTTCTACCAAAATAATTGAAGTTTCGACTGAAAAAGATAAATTATCAAGCAACAATGGAATACACACATTTGCATTTCGAAAATTTATTTTTAACTAAATAAAAACGAATTTGTAACAGAACAGTGAAACTTTCAGCCAAAGAAATGAATTTTTAACTATTTAAAGATAAGTTCTTTTTTTTTCTTAGATCAATTTGTATTAATTTTACTGAAACAAAATTTTTAAAGCTCAAAGCTTCAAATAATGATGAAATTTCTTGATAAAAATTTTAGACTATCGTGCCTCATGTAAGGTTAATGTGGGGGGGGGGCGCCCAAACTCTAAAGATACTTCAAAGCGGTTAAAAACTCAAAAATTAAACTGATGATGTTTCACTTGACGCGCTGTTTTCAATGATTCCTAAATGCATTTTAAGTTTCCCTTAAACTTGTGATATTTCAGTTCAATTGTTATAAGTATTCCAATATTTCAAGCAGGAGAAAATTTGACATATATGTTTATATATGGCTCTTTATCGAATTTGAAAGAATTAGGTATGCGAAGGAATTTCCAATTGATTTTAATGGTTTGAAAGAAATTCCAAATCTTTTCTTTCTTGAAAATCCTGACTTTCAAAGAATTTTC
>CAKNYM010051880.1:232391-250986 GCA_932195095.1 Andricus curvator | reverse complement strand
ACTTAAAAATATTATGTAACTGTAATTGAGTTATTTCAAAACAAAAAAAATCTGCCCGCTTCGCGGGCTCATTCTCATGGCGCGCTTCGCGCGCGGCTCGCTTCGCTCGCAAGTTTGAGCGCGCCTAGGGCGCGCGACTGTTGGATCTCGCGCTTCGCGCTCGATCATATATTTATCTCGCGCTTCGCGCTCGATTATGTATTCACCTCGCGCTACGCGCTCGGGCGTATTTACATCGCGCTTTACGCTCGGCTCCTCTAGATTTTTGAACTTCGTGTTCGACTTGGATGAAAAGAAAAAGTTTGTTTGCAAATATTATAAAATTATCAAAACCTCTACATATTAAGTGATTGTTAAATTTGTTTTTATTTTAGACTGAAAAGGAACTTTATTTACTCAAGGTTCTATCGACCTTAAGGAACACATTCTCATCCAGACACTCGCGCTTCGCGCTCGATATTTGATTTGAAAATCATTTGAACCGTATGATAGAAACAAAAAAGTTTGAGCGCACTTACGGCGTGCGATTTGGTAAATACACTGAGCGCGCACTTTGTGCTTCGTGTTATATGTTCTTCATATACAAATTACTAAATTTGTATTTGATTTCAAATGAAAAGTAATGAATATAATTCAGGCGACACATTTTATTAGTTAACATTTTATTTTAGCTTGTGCCGTTTATCAAAAAAGTTAATTTTTTCATTTTGAATATATTCTTACCACAAAAATTGATAACGGGTTCGTAAGTCTTTTTTGAATGCACAATTTTTGTTCATTTATGTTTTCGTACCTTGCATTGTTTTTTCGAAAATTTGATTTTTTTTTACTGTCAATGTTATTTTCACGAATAAAACAAAAACCACGCATCCTATCGAAACATGAGTCACAATAAATTTGTACCACTTTCTTGGATGAACAAATTTTGTTTCAATCATTTTTTCGTAGCTGGTAATATTAGTCTGAAAATTTGATTTTTCTATTTTCAATGCTGTTTTTTACGAATAAAACAAAAACTGCGCGTCATATCAAAAAGTGGATGATAAGAAATTTGTAGATCTTTTATAGTTGCACAATTTTGGTGAGATGATCTTTTCTGGTATCTTGCATAGTTTGACAGCAAAATGGCTTTTTTGATTTTTCATTAATTTTTTGTGCGATCAAAATTTGAATTTTTTATTTTTCAAAAAATTCAAAAAGTTGTTATGAAAATATTATAGGGTGTTCAAAAAGAAGCGTTTTTCTCCTCTTGACTTTTTTTCATATCGTGCGTTTTTCGGCTTAAAATGTTCATTTTCGTTTGTTTTTTGGAATTTTGAAAATGCTATAACTCCAGTAATTTTTTTTTTTATCACGAAAAGTCATAAGAATATTTTGTTCGTAATTTTGCGTACTACTAATAACCGTACATAGAATTTCCAAATCTTCCAAAAAAGTGGTCTCAAAAATTTTCAAAATGTGCTCACTTTTTGGATTTTCATCCAAAATAGTTGGTTAACGAACTCGTTCTCTATTTTTCAGCCATAAAAAAGTGTGCCAAAGCTCAATCAAATCTGATCATTTTTTCGAAAGTTATCGTGGCTACAGACAGACAGACAGACAGACTACAGACAGACAGACACCTTCGTAAAAATCGTTTTTTCTAGCTCAGGGGGTCTCAAAACGTGGAGATTTGATGAAAACCGACTATGTCAAATTTTACATAAAACCAATACCTTCTCATTAGAATGAGAATGTAATAAACTTTTATTATACAAATAGTAGCCAATCTTCAGTTACATAATCCTTAAGTAAATAATAAATTTATTTTACTCAATTGAAAACTAAGCAAAAAAAATATTGTTTTCATTAAAAAATTCTAGTAATTTTTACTTTATATTTTTCTGAAAATTAGAATCAATATTTTAAACTAATTCCATGAAAAATTAAAATATATGTACACCTAATGTTAAAATTAGAATTCAGATACTCGTTTCACAACATCACAAATATTTACGAAAATTGTATAATTGGAATGAAGGTATTTTAAACATAAATAATATTTAATATACAAATCATAGCCAATATTCAATGACGTAACCTCGATGAAAATAATCAGTTTATGTACTGAATTAAAAAAAATTAAAACTGAGTCTCAATGCAATTTATTATTCTGAAAAGAATTATTCGACTCATAATTAGTTAATTTGTTTACAACCTAGAAAACATTAAACTATAATTTTTATTCAAACATTCAAATAATTTTTACTTTACATTTTTTGAATTTTCACTTCTGAAAATTTGATTTATTGTTGACCTTTTATAGTAATTTCAGAAAAAATAAAACATATTTACATAAATATCAATACATATCGGAAACAAATTTCAATGATAATTACTATAATTATAAATTTAAATACCAATAATGTGTTGTTAAAAACTTCTCACGTAATTATAAAATGAAGATCTGAGAAAATTCACGAAATATATCGTGAATAGTATACATATAATTTTGAAAATTGAATTCAAATACTCATTTCACAATATCACAAATGCTTGAAAATATTATATAACTGTAATTGAGTTATTACAAAACAAAAATAAACTTTTACCATACAAATAGTAGCCAGTATTCAATTACATAATCTTCAAGTAAATCATCAATTTATTTTACTCAATTGAAAACAACTGAGCAAAAAAATATTGTTTTCATTAAGAAATTCTAGTTATGTTTACTTTACCTATTCCTGAAAATCTAAATCAATTGGTTAATTAATTGGTTATTAAATTAGTTGGTTTACCTTTTAAACTAATTCCATGAAAAATTAAAATATATGTACACATAATTTTAAAATCAGAATTCAGATACTCATTTCGAAACATCACAAAAATTTACAAAAATTATATAATTGGCATGAAAGTATTTTAAACATAAATAATATTTAATATACAAATCATAGCCAATATTCAATGACGTAACCTTGATGAAAATAATTAGTTCATGTACTTCATTAAAAAAATAATTAAAACTGAATCTCAATGCAATTTATTATTGTGAAAAAAATTATTTGGCTTATAATTAATTAATTTGTTTACAACCTAGAAAGCATTAAACTATCATTTTCATTCAAAAATTTAAATAATTTTTACTTGACATTTTTGAAATTTGCACTTTCATTTCTGAAAATTTGATTTATTATTGACCTTTTATAGTAATTTCAAAAAAAATTAAAGCATGTTCACATAAATATCAATACATATCGGGAACAAATATCAATAATAATTATTATAATTATAAATTCAAATACTAATAATGTGTTGTTGAAAACTTCTAACGTAATTATCAAATGAAGATCTAAGAGAATTCACGAAATATATCGTGATTGGTATACATATCATTTTGAAAATTAAATTCAAATACTCATTTCACAATATCAAAAATACTTGAAAATATTATATAACTGTAATTGAGTTATTTCAAAACAAAAATAAACTGTTATGATACAAATGATAGCCAATATCCAATTACATAATCCTTGAGTTGATAATCAATTTATTTTACTCAATTTAAAACAACTAAGCAAAAAAATATTGTTCTCGTTAAAAAATTCGAGTCATTTTTACTTCATATTTTCTGAAAATTGGAATAACTCCGTGAAAAATTAAAATATATGTAAGCCTAATTTTAAAATCCGAATTCAGATACTCATTTCGCAACATCACAAAAATTTACAAAAATTATATAATTGAAATAAAGGTAATTTAAACATACATAATACTTAATATACAAATCATAGCCAATATTCAATGACCTTGATTCAAAACCTTGATGAAAATAATCAGTTTATGTACTCAATTTAAAAAAATTAAAAATGTATCTCAATGTAATTTATTATTGTGAAAGAAATTATTCGGCTTATAATTAATCAATTTATTTACAGCCTAGAAACATTGAACTATAATTTGTATTCAAACATTCAAATAATCTTTACTTCACATTTTTTTTAATTTTCACTTTCATTTCTGAAAATTTGATTTATTAGTGACCTTTTATAGTAATTTCAGAAAAAATTAAAACATATTCACATGAATATCAATACATATCGGAAACAAATATCAATAATAATTAATATAATTATAAATTTAAATTAATTCAAACTAAATTCAAAAAACTAATAATGTGTAGTTGAAAACTTGTAACGTAACTATAAAATGAAGATCTAAGAAAATTCACGAAATATAACGTGAATAGTACATATAATTTTGAAAATTGAATTCAAATACTCATTTCACAATATCACAAATACTTGAAAATATGACATAACTGTAATTGAGTTATTTCAAAACAAAAATAAACTTTCATTCTACAAATAGTAGCCAATCTTCCATTACATAATCCTTAAGTAAATAATCAATTTATTTTACTCAATTGAAAACAACTAAGCAAAAAATATTGTTTTCATTAAAAAATTCTATTAATTTTTACTTTATTTTTCTGAAAATTTGAATAATTTCGTGAAAAATTAAAATAGATATACACCTAAATTTAAAATCAGAATTCAGATACTCATTTCGCAACATCACAAAAATTTAAAAAAAATATATAATTGGAATAATGGTATTTTAAACATAAATAATATTTAATATACAAATCATAGCCAATCTTCTATGACCTTGATTCAAAACCTTGATAAAAATAATCAGTTTATGTACTTCATTTAAAAAAATTAAAACTGAATCTCAATGAAATTTATTATTGTGAAAAGAACTATTCGGCTCATAATTAATTAATTTGTTTACAACCTAGGAAGCATTAAAATATAATTTTTATTCCAACATTCAAATAATATTTACTTTACATTTTTTTAAATTTTCACTTTCATTTCTGAAAATTTGATTCATTATTGACCTTTTATAGTAATTTCAGAGAAAATTAAATCATATTCACATAAATATCAATACATATCGGAAACAAATATCAATAATAATCAAAATAATTATAAATTTAAATACTAATAATGTGTTGTTGAAAACTTCTCAGGTACTTATAAAATGAAGATCTAACAAAATTCACGAAATATATTGTGAATAAATTATGATACCTCAAATACAAACGATACATTTATTATTAGACATACGTACATATAACTTCAAGAATTTAATTCAAATACTCATTTCACAATATCACATATACTTGAAAATATTATATAACTATAATTGAGTTATTTCAAAACAAAAATGAACTTTTATTATACAAATAGTAGTCAATATTCAATTACATAATCATATTCATATTCACATAAATGTCAATACATATCGAAAACAAATATCAATAATAATTATTATAATTATAAATTCAAATACTAATAATGTGTTGTTGAAAACTTCTCACGTAATTATAAAATGAAGATCTAAGAACATTCCCGAAATATATCGTGAATAAATTATGATACCTCAAATACAAACGAGACATTTATTATTAAACATACGTACATATAATTTCGAAAATGGAATTCAAATACTCATTTCACAATATCACGGATACTTGAAAATATTACATAACTGTAATTGAGTTACTTCAAAACAAAAATAAACTTTTATTATACAAATAGTAGCCAATCTTCAATTACATAATCCTTAAGTAAATAATCAATTTATTTCACTCAATTTAAAACAGCTTAGCAAAAAAATATTGTTTTGATTAAAAAATTCTAGTAATTTTTACTTTATATTTTCTAAAAATTTGAATCAATATTTTAAACTAATTCCATGAAAAATTAAAATATATGTACACCTAATTTTAAAATTAGAATTCAGATACTCATTTCGCAACATCACGAATATTTACAAAAATTATATAACTGGAATAAAGGTATTTTAAACATAAATATTATTTAATATACAAATCATAGCCGATATTCAATGACGCAACCTTGATGAAAATAATCAGTTTATGTACTTAATTTAAAAAAATTAAAACTGAATCTCAATGAAATTTATTATTGTGAAAAGAACTATTCGGCTCATAATTAATTAATTTGTTTACAACCTAGGAAGCATTACAATATAATTTTTATTCCAACATTCAAATAATATTTACTTTACATTTTTTTTAATTTTCACTTTCATTTCTGAAAATTTGATTCATTATTGACCTTTTATAGTAATTTCAGAAAAAATTAAATCATATTCACATAAATATCAATACATATCGGAAACAAATATCATTAATAATCAAAATAATTATAAATTTGAATACTAATAATGTGCTGTTGAAAACTTCTCACGTAATTATAAAATGAAGATCTAAGAAAATTCACGAAATCGTGAACAAATTATGATACGAGTACCTCAAATACAAACGATACATTTATTATTAAACATATGTACATATAATTTTGAAAATTGAATTCAAATAATCATTTCACAATATCACAAATACTTGAAAATATTATATAACTGTAATTGAGTTATTAAAAAAAAAAAAAAAAAAAAAAACATTTATTATACAAATGGTAGCCGATCTTTAATTACATAATCCTTAAGTAAATATTCAATTTATTTTACTCAATTGAAAACTAAGCAAAACAAATATTGTTTTCATTAAAAAAATGTAGTAATTTTTACTTTATATTTTTCTGAGAATTTGAATCAATATTTGAAACTAATTCCATGAAAAATTAAAATATATAGTACACCTAACTTTGAAATCAGAATTCAGATACTCATTTCGCAACATCACAAAATTAACAAAAATTATGCAATTGGAATAAAGGTATTTAAAACATGAATGACATTTAATACACAAATCGTGGCCAATATTCAATGACATAACCTTGATGAAAATAATCAGTTTATGTACTTAATTTAAAAAAATTAAAACTGAATCTCAATACAATTTATTATGGTAAGAAATCATCAGGCTCATAATTAATTGATTTGTTCACAACCTAGAAAGCATTCAACTATAATTTTTATTCGAACATTCAAATAATTTTTACTTTAAATTTTGTTTTTAAATTTTCTCTTTCATTTCTGAAAATCTGATTTATTATTGACCTTTTATAGTAATTTCAAAAAAAATTAAAGCTTGTTCACATAAATATCAATATATAGCGAAAACAAATATCAATAATAATTAATATAATTATAAATTCAAATACTAATAATGTGTTGTTGAGAACTTCTCACGTAATTATAAAATGAAGATCTAAGAAAATTCACGAAATATATCGTAAACAAATTATGATACGAGTACCTCGAATACAAAGGATGCATTTATTATTGAACATATGTACATATAATTTTGAAAATTGAATTCAAATACTCATTTCACAGTATCATAAATACTTGAAAATATTACATAACTGTAATTGAGTTATTTCAAAACAAAAATAAACTTTTATTATACAAATTGTTGTCAATATTTAATTACATAATCCCTAAGTTAATAATCAATTTATTTTACTCAATATAGAACAACTAAGCAAAAAAATATTGTTTTCATTAGGAAATTCTAGTAATTTTTACTTTATATTTTTCTAAAAATTTGAATCAATATTTTAAACTAATTCCATGAAAAATTAAAATATATGTACACCTAATTTTTAAATCAGAATTCAGATACTCATTTCGCGACATCACAAAAATTTACAAGAGTTATATAATTGGAAAAGGTATTTTAAACATAAATATTATTTAATATACAAATCATAGCCAATATTCAATGACGTAACCTTGATGAAAATAATCATTTTATGTACTTAATTTTAAAAAAAAATTAAAACTGAATCTCAATTCAATTTATTATTGTGAAAAAAATTATTCGGCTAATAATTAATTAATTTGTTTACAACCTAGGATTTTTTTAACTTTTCACTTTCATTTCTGAAAATTAGATTCATTATTGGCCTTTTATAGTAATTTCAGAAAAAATTAAAACATATTAACATATAATTTTAATAATGGAATGCAGATACTCATTTCACAACATCACAAACATTAACAAAACTACATAATTGGAATAGAGGTATTTTAAATATAAATAAACATTTATGATATAAGTTACAGCTAAATATATAATATGAATATTCAATTATATGATGAATAATATCTAATATTCAATTACATAACCTCGAAATAAATAATCAATTCACGTACTTAATTGAAACAAGTTGAAATTCAATCTTTATGTATTTTAATATTGTGAAAAAAAATTAATCATCTAATAATTAATTAATCAGTTCACAAATTAAGAAGCATTGAATTATAATTTTCAACAAAACATTCAAATAATGTTTACTTTATATATTTTTCTAAAATTCAAACTTTCATTTCTGAAAATCTGATTTATTCATAACCTTTCGAACTAATTCCAGAAAATGTAAGTATTGATAGAATCAATTAATAATTAAATAATCAGTTCACAACATTGAAATCATTACACAATTATTTTCATTAAAACATTCAAATAATTTTTACATTATATATATATTTTTTTCATTTGAAATTGCATTTCTACACATTTAATTTATTATTAATAGCCTTTAAAACTATGTCCAAAAAAATTTGAATTTAAATGCCATATAAACTTAAAACATATTGGCATATAATTATAAAGATTGAATTCAGATAATTATTTCACAACATCAGAAACATTTTAAAATTATGTAATTGGAATAGGGGTATTTTAAATGTAAATGAACTTTTATCGTACCACTTATATCCAATATTCAATTAATTAACATTAAAGTAAATAATCAACATAAAAAGCATTAAACAATTATTTTCATTATTTTCATCAAGTTTCAAATACTTGTTATTAAGGTGTGAACAAATAACAATATAATCAATAAACAGGCCACTCAGGCAAATGTTTGTTTGAATCAAACAAATTTTATTTAAATAAAACAAATTCTATCTTTGATATAGGGTCAAACAAATGTTTTTTTTCTTCAAACAAACATTTTTCTGAGTGTGCAGAACCCTATTTTCAATATTCGCTCCCTATAGTTCCATATTAATATTCAATAGCCTAGAGATTAAAAATTTTTAATAAAATCTAAGTATGTAAACCTTCCCTTCTCGGTGTCATAAATATGATTGTATCTCTTCTTTATTCTTCTGTAGGGTCCATGATTGTCTCTTAAGCCTAATAAAAATCATTATAAACAATTTCAAATTGGGAACTTTTGGACTCGAATAATTTTAAAATACGAATTTGAAAAAATGTAACTAATTAAAGTTGTTTGATCCGAATTCAAATGGTTTCAAACCCTAAAATTCCAAAGTAAAAGTCTTTTTATTATTTTTAATAGAATGATTTTAGATTTAGATGTTCGACTTCGATAAGAAATTTTAAATTGAAGACATTCAAACTTTAGCATTCTCAAATTTCAAATTTAAACAAAATATTCCAAGCCTTTTTTTACAACAAATTTCTTATCTTATGAAAATTGTTATTATTAATTAATTAAGTCAGTAATACAAGTTGCTCTTATATTTCATAAAGACTCAGTAAAGTATTTTATTTCGCTTTGATTTTCCATACTTTGTAGAACTTTTATTGCAACTGCATTGAATTTACTCATCGTTAAGTTGAACAAATCAAACGATTCAGTGCGAGTTTTGCACAAATCATTTATCATTCTTCACATAGCCTGCCATGTGGAATAATGTTAACATTATCTGTCTTATCAGTTTTAATGTAGAAAGGTTCATGACATCTTGTATCAAAATGAGGGACTCAAAAATATAATGTACTCGAATTTTCTTGCATATCGCCCAAAAATTTGTTCGAATCCACAAAAAATCGGTATTTCATAGTAAAACTTTTTTCATTAAGATAATTCAAAGTTGATGCAAGAATATTAAAGATTCATTGGCTAGAGACGAATCGATTGATCTATAATATTAATACATTTCATCAAAGAATAATTATAATTATGATTATGAAAATAATTATGACCTCACTGAGTGAAAAGTGGACACAAAGTTAAAATTTCAGAACAATACGCAACTATCTTGCATTAACATAAGAGAAGATAGTTATAAACAATAATTATTTCTTTGAACGATGATTTTTACTGAATTTTATTAATTATTACCTCACTCTAAATGAAAAATTGACAAAAAGTTGAATATTTCAGAAAACCATCTTTTGGTCACATCCTCTCATCCCAATATATTAATTTCTCCGGTTTGTTTATTGACCTGCGCATGAGCTTCAATAACTAAACAAAATTTCTTATAAACTTTAAAAAATTTAGAAAGAAGCCTCAAGAGACAAAAATCAAAAATACATTTTTTTAGATCAACAGTTTCTATATGCTTAACATTATTTTTCAAGAAAAACAATCTTTTTTAATGAAAAAAATACGTTCTCATTATCAATTTTTGTTTCACCTGACAAAACTCTGATAATTATATGAGTAAATAGAACGTAGATTAATGTTTCATAAAACTTTCCGCCAGCATGATTCGTCAAATATTAATACCCTCAGAATGACAAACTCAACACTTATAAATTCATGAGATAACGACTTTAGTATATAAGTATACTATGTCACTCTGAGGAACCACCAGAATATTAATTAATTGCACTGTTGACGAATTTTTGTATTACTACATACATCAGTTTATTCTCTACTTTGCAAAAATGAAGATCGTTTATAAGCTAGTCTTACCCTTGACGGTTATCATTAATTTGATTGGTAAATATAACATCATTTCTGTAGTTTTATGTAAATTTTTGATTGCTTAGTGAATTCCAGTTGACCAATTTGATCCCGAAATGTCTAGTAGCAATTCTTATATGCCACATTTAAATCAAACAAACGTTTGTTTAATAAAATATTCTTAATTCAACCTTATATATTTGATTTGAGTAAATTTTTATTCAGACCAAATGAATCCATTATTTGCAGTATTGTAAGTTTTGACAATTGGTTATCAAGGAAATCTTTGGTTAGTTTCATTATTTATTCATCGATCAATGAAAGATTGAGTTTGTTGTGTGAAACTTTAGTTTTGGTTCTAGGTTTCGTATTCAGAACAATCATTTTATAGTAGTTTATTTTTAACGCTCATTTCACTTATGGGATGTAACATCGAGAATAACATGTTTACAGTCATAAGTGATCTTGCCCTTGTCATTTTAATGCGTTTGGTGTATGATAACTCAGCATCTAGCATAACCCCTATATATTCAGCTGCTTTTTTAGACACTTAAGTGTCATTAACCATTTTAAGTGCCGAGATTTGTTTGTCACCATCGTTATGCAAGAACATCACAAAATCAGTCTCGGACGTATTAACTTTAATCTTCCGTCGATGGAAGTATTCCTCTAATACTGTTTCGGAATAACATTCACATTCACTAGATATTGCTGTATTTAATAATCAGCCAGTTTACATATGAGAGATTCATGCGACACTATGTCAAAAGACTTTTCAATATTGAAGAATAGCGCGCATGTACTATGTTTTACATTAAAATTTGTGCTCATAAAACCTGTAAGGCGAGCTAGCTGTTACTGCGATATTACTTCTTCCAAATGTTTTTGTAACCTATGTAATAGTATTGCTTCAAATATTTTTCTTAGCGTAGGCAGGTAGCTAATTGGTCTATAGCTCTGAGATATTTCTTTGTCTTTCCCTGGTTTGTATGTTGGTAAGATTTCCGTTTATTTCCAAACCTTTTTTGGATCCGACTCATACCCGGGACTTTTTTAGGTTTTGTTTTGTTAATACACTTTTCAACTTCTTTGGGAGCAACATGTTTAATATCATTCAAATTACATTCATGTACTAAGATGTTACCATATTTCTTGTTTATATCCTTTTTGTGTTCCTCTTTGCCCATTCAACTAGTTAAGTGATGAACACATTCAAAATTGTCTGCAGGGGTCACATCTTTGTCCCTATCCTTGAAAACAACACCATTGTGGGTTTCAAGAGGATGTATGGATTTGGTGTCCAATAGTGAATTGTCTTAAGTGTTTAATACGGAAAGTTTGCTCCTGGATATTTTTTTGGATAGTTCTACAAGCCTCATTAAGAATCGATTGGAGATGTCTAACCTTTGTTTTTTGTAGAATTGTACGAAGATTTTTTTGTGATCAATTTGCTGGAGTATGCTATCAGGCAATGATGCACTATAATTTTTTAAGTATTCAAATTGTATGCTAAGGTTAGTTGCTTTCTGAATTAATTGCATTGTTTCAGCTAGACACATGTCAATCGAATCAGTAGATTTCTGAAAAGAGGTAATCGTTAATTTTTTCCAGTCAGTGTTTCTGTAATCCAAGATTTTAGTGAGTTTATCATTTACTTTATCAATTTTCTGCTGATTAGATTATGCGGATACGAAGAGAAGTCATCTCGGTAGGCTAATTGCAATAGTTGTTTCGATGAATTTGAAAATAACATTCCCATTTTTATTGTCATAATAACCGTTCCAACAGATCTGTTTGGCGTTAAGGCCTCCTGCTGCTATAATTTTATTGCTTAAGCTGAATATTTTTTGCAAATCAGGCTGGATATTGTTTTTAGAGGCATAGAGGGTAACAACGATATAATTTTCAAGCGTAATGTCATGAGCTTCTATCATTACAAGATTATCAATAAGAACTTCAATACATGGACTATTATTTTCAACAAGAAGGAATAATCCCCGAGGGGATCTTTTACTTATTCTCTTCTTTTTAAAACTTGCAATTCAATTTCAGCAGCATCACTATCAGCAGCTGGCTTGTATACTGCCTGCAAAGGTACTAAATCATCTGTTCATTTAATAAGTTTATCTTTCAATCTTGGTGTTAGTTTGAATAGTTCACCTAGATCACAGATTCTGTTTATCTCTTGGAAGATTCCTGCTAAACCTTGGATTTGCGCTGCTCCATCCCTTTGATCCTCTTCCTGTAGCCTTCGTGGGAGATTCTTAACTGGCCAGATTGGATGCTTCGGCAGTAGTGGAAAGCTGTCTCGGGTAGCATCCTATTGGCGTGTGATTTCAGTTCATTCTCATGTTCGTTGTTCTCTTTGGGCTTTTAATCTCTTGATTTTCTTCAAGTGTTGCTTGTAGATTGGACATCCAGAATCATTAGCCAGATGGTGGCCCTTGCAGTTGGCGCACTAGGGTGGAGATTCTTTAGGTTTTTTGAATTCCTGTGTGATATGTGTTTCAAGACAATTCACACACTTCGAGGCGGCATGGCAATTCTTTGTCGTTTCCGAATCCTTGGCATCCTGGGCTTTGTGTTTAGTAGTGTTTAGTAGCAGTAGTGAAGGCATCCATCAGTTCGATATCTTCAGCTAGTGTCACTAGATATATTGGATTTACATATTGCCTATCACTTTTTTGTTTCATTAAGATAATACTTGAAGCTTTGAGTCCTTGAATTTCAAGGCTATTTTGTATTACTAGGATGAAATAAGCCCAAACCAGGAATAACCAGTTTCTCTAACTTTTCACTCTTTTGGTCGAATATGTGGTTCCTTATTTATGATGAGTTCCACGATTTTTTTATAGTCTTCTCTCACATCCGTGTAAATTGTAACTTTTGAAGAACTTCTGCTCCTTAAAATATCAGCTTCTCCTTGTGTGACCTCATGCATGAGGATAATCAGCATCGCCAACATGTTCCGGACACCTTACTTGCATTAAAATTATAGTCTTTGTTGTGAGAAAGGTTCCTTTGCGCTCCCAGAATTTTTTTTAAGGAATTATCGCATCTTCGATTTTTGTGAGATAATCCTCAAAGAATTGACGTAGAGGAGACACTAGTTGACATATGTGAAAGAAATTCGTTAAGATGGTTTGGGCATGTTGAGAGAATGAAATATGAACGATTGACGAAACAAGTGTATCAGGGTAAAGTAAATGGCAGCGTGCCCAGAGGCAGACCAGTGCAATGATATTTTTTATTTGTTTAATCAATTTTTATATATAAAACAAATGAAAAATATCAGTGTTTTGTCCTTTATATATAAACTATATATAACTATTTCACCTGGAATATGATATCAAGCGAAAATTTTTCTCAGTGAAAAATCATTCATTTTTGACAAAAACTTGAACTACGTAACTTTAAAGAAACACTATTTCAAGCGAAAAAAAAAATAATTTCCAGATTCATAGAGATTTACAGCCAAATGTATTTGGAATATTAAATTTTTTCTTCCACTCTGAAACCTATAGCAACACTTTTATAGCGAGAAAAAATTAATTTTTAGAGTTATTCGTTTTCTTTTGGTAGAAAATTAATTTTTAACTGAAAATTTAAGTATTTCACTTCAAAATTAACCTTGGTTGGAAATAGAACTATTTTTGCAAAAATTTTAATTATTTATGGTTCAAAAATCTACTATTATATGTTTGGTTGAGAATTCATATTTTTTTGGATAACAATTTTATTATTTGGTTGAAAATTCAACAATTGTGATGAACATTTTTTTTTGCATCTGTTTTGGTTGATCTTCAAAAAATTTGGTTGAAAATTCGTATTTTTTTGTTGAAATATCAAAAATTACATTTTTCGTTGAGAAATCATCTTGTTTGGTTGAAAATTCAACTACTTGGTTAAAAGTGGAACTCCTTTGTCAAAAATTCATTTTTCAAAAACTTTGTTTTTTTGTTGTTAAAAATTAAATTTTTTAACTGAAAATTTTAATATTTCATTTTTTGTGAAAAAGTTACGTTTCTCAGAAGAATATTTAACAATTATATTTTTGGTTAATAGTTCATATTTTTTATTTAAAAATTCTACTATGTGGATGATAATTAATTCATTTTGCTGAAATGTCGTCTTTTTTACAGAAATTTAATCTTCTTGGTTGAAATTAATTCTGTTTGGTTGATAATTTATGTTTTTTTTAACGATCACTTTTTTTTTTGAGAATTAATTTTTTTAACTAGAAATTTAACTATTTCAATTTAAGTAGAAAATCTATGTTTTTAGTTAAAAATTAAACTAATTTAAATTAATTTTTTCACCTTAAAAATCTAAAAATTTAACTTTTGTATTTGAAAAATCATGTATTTTGTATCGAATTTGTTTATTTTGAAAAAAAATAATCTTCTTAGTTGAAAATTATTCTTTTTGGTTGCAAATTCAAATATTTGGTTAAAATTTTTTAATTTTTTTGTTGAAGATTCATCATTTTAGTTGAAAATTCATATCTTTAATTGCAAATTGCTAACATTTTTTTTTTTTTTTTTGAAAATTTAACTATTTTATTTATAATTCGTTTTTTAATAAAACTTCAATTTTTTAAGTACAAATTTTAATCTTCTATTTTTGGTTTAAAAGTTACATTATGGAGTTGAAAATTTAACTATTCTAGTTTTGGTTAAAAATTGATCTTTTTTAGTTACAAATTCTATTATATAGATGATAATTCATGTATTTTTTCGAAAATTTGTCTTTTTGTGTAAAAAATTAGTCCTCTTAGTTGAAAATTCATCTGTTTGGTTAAAAATTAATTTCGGTAGCTGCAAATTTAATTATTCCATTTTTATTTGAGGATCTATATTTTTTAGTTAAACAAAAAACTATTTAGTTAAAAATTCATGTATTTTTTTAATTTTTTTTTTTTTTTAAAGAAAATTAATCTTCATTGTTAAAGATTCATCGTCTGGTTAAAAATTAAAATACATAGTTGAACGTTGTATTCCTTTGTGAAAAATTAATTTTTTAGGTTAATGATTCAGCATTTTAGTTGAAAATTTATCTTTTTGGTTGAAAATTTTACTATTTTGTTAAAAATCCGTTTCCTTTTGTCAGAAAATTCATTTTTTTAACTGAAAATCTAACTATTCCGTTTTCAGTTAAAAATGTATATTTTGTATTTAAAAAATCATGTATTTGGTAACAATTTCGTTTATTTTTGAGAGAAATTAATCTTCTTGTTTGAAATTTATTTTTTTGTTGAAAATTCATCCATTTGGTTAACAATTTCTTTTTTTATTGAAAATTCATCATTTCAGTTAAAAATTCATATCCTTAATTGAAAATTGATCTTTTTTAGTTGAAAATTAATTTATTTCGTTGAAAATTCGTCTTATCGGGTGAAAGATTCGACTTTTTTGTTAAAAATTTGTCTTTTCGGTTTTAAAATTCAACAATTTGGTTGAAAATAAATTTTTTTTTTTGTACAAATTTTTCTTAAGATTTTCCAATCCCATTCCTTATAAGGAAGTGTAATGTTTAGCGCCCCCCCCCTAATCATCTTACGAAAATTTTCGGTGACCCCTTAGAATGTATTGCATGCCTCTATTTAGCTTTTCTATTCAAAATTTTGAGTCTCAAGGCCATGTGATGAGTAGGTCACGTGACCAGATTCCTACCTTACCGGCACTTTTTT
The DNA here is from genome assembly GCA_932195095.1 of Andricus curvator. Taxonomy (NCBI): domain Eukaryota; kingdom Metazoa; phylum Arthropoda; class Insecta; order Hymenoptera; family Cynipidae; genus Andricus; species Andricus curvator. Next base: position 234,642 of record CAKNYM010051880.1, on the reverse strand, counting down.
TATTTCCTAACTTATTTTCACACGAAGCGCCACATGGAGTTGAAAATTTGTGATACTAAATAAGAAGTACTAAGAAAGGTGGGTCTCGTCCTGAATTTTTATAATTATAAAAAAAGTTTTTTTTGTGCATTTTTTTGTTGTTTTTTGCATGATTATTGAAATTTAGAAGCAGACCCACCTTTCTTAGTGCTTCTTATTTATTATCCCTAATTTTCAACTCAATGTGGCTATTCGTATGAAAATAAGTTAAGAAATAAAAAAAGTGTCGGTAAGGTAGGAATCCGGTCACGTGACCCACTCGTCACATGGCCTTAAAATTCATCCATTTATTTTTCCTTTTGCAGAATTTACAGAATTAAGTTCGCAGTCCGGCTATTACTGGAGGGGCCAACCTATTTCTGACGGACCTTCATCTCCTGGAACCCCTTCATCTCATGGCAGTAATTCTCTTGGCAGTACTGGTTCTTCCGTCGGACTTGATCTTTCCTTAGGACTACATCCTCCTGCCGGACATCCTCCTGCCGGACGTCCTCCTCCATCCGGACATCCTCCTCCTCCTGCCGGACATCGTCCTCCTCCTGCCGGACATCCTCCTCCTGTTGAAGTTCATCCTCCTGCCGAAAATGCTCCTCCTGTCGAAGTCCAGCCTCCTTCCGGACGTTCTCCTGCTGCCGGACATCATCCCCCTGCTGGATATCATCCTCCTGTTGGACATCCTCCTCCTATTGGACGTCATCCACCTCTCGGACCTTATTCTGCCTTCTTAGCTCATCCCATCTTCGCACCTCATCCTATCTTCGCACCTCATCCTAACTCCGCACCTCATCCTATGTTCGCACCTCATCCTAACTCCGCACCTCATCCTATCTTCGCACCTCATCCTATCTTTGCACCTCATCCTATGTTAGCACTTCAGGTCCCTGTCGAATCTGATCGACCTTCCGCACGCCCTGAGCAGCACCATCTATTAAAATCAGGATATCATGTACACCAATACTCTTTTCCAGTAACTGAAAAACGACTTCAAACCAAAATATCAGGTGGTTCCTATCAATTCATAAAATGCATCAGTCAAAAGTATACTGTAATATCAACGCCCGATGGTGAAGTTCTTGCAATAGTGGACGAAAATAATTATCGTCGTGGGATATATACGACGTCTCAAAAAAGGGTGAAAATAAACATGAGTTACCCCTTTAAAATTAGCAGACTTACTGACGAAGAGAAGAGGGAATGTCCGTTAGGCATACTACTCCACTCATGGGAGTTTATTGATTTAAACCTATAATTAAATTTAAAGATTTTAAAATCAAAATACAATATTGTTTATGTGACCCGAAGTCAAATAAAAACATGGTAATTACAATAAAAACTCAATTTTATGGTGCTCAAAGCTTAAATCTTCCGGCAATGTCCCAGTCAGTATTTTCGGAAAAACGGCGGAAAGTTAAAGATCGTAAGAAATTAAAAAATACGGGATTTCGAAAAAATTGCTAACATTTTTTAAACAAAAAATCTAGTACAAAATTTTCAATATCATCAATGTTCAATAATAACATTTTTTCAAGAATTGAATAGAAGCTAATGAAAAAATCCAGCTATTTTTTTTTTAAAGTCTATTTTTTCGAGTGAAAAAGTTACTATTATATTTTAGGTTCAGTGTTTGTCTCGTTTAACTACTTTTTCAAAAATTTCCTTTTCTTTGGATAAAGATTGGTCTTTCTGGTTGAAAAATGTAACTATTTTTTTGAATAACCATTTTATCTTTGGTTGGAACCTATTTTTGAATAAAAATTTATACTTTTTAGTTGTAAATTAAACTATTCGTTTGAAAATTCATGTATTTTCATTAAAATTCGACTTTTCGTTAAATGTTAGACTCTTTTCTTAAAAATATCACAGCCACACAAAAAAAATCATTTTCCGGGTCTGGAGGTCAGACCATGTTTACTATATGTTTTTGGGGTCGCTGAATCCGAATCCGAGGTCCAAAAACCCTCCAAGACGTCAGGGTTCTGACATAACCTCAAAAAACTTCATGAGAAAGATTTTTTTCGGTCTGGAGGTCAGACGATGTTTACTATATGTTTTTGTGGTCGCTGAATCCAAATCCGAGGTCCAAAACCCCCAACACGTCAGGGTTTTGACATAACCTCAAAAAACCTAGTAAAAACTCTTTTTTCGGGTCTGGAGGTCAGACCATGTTTACTATATGTTTTTGGGGTCGCTGAATCCAAATCCAAGGTCTGAA
>CAKNYM010051880.1:218045-232381 GCA_932195095.1 Andricus curvator | reverse complement strand
TTTTGGGGTCGCTGAATCCAAATCCAAGGTCTGAAAAGCCCAGCATGTCAGGGTTCTGACATAACCTCAAAAACCTTCATGAATTTTTTTTTCGAGTCCGGGGGTCAAACCATGTTTATTATATGTATATGTTCTTGTGGTCGCTGAATCTGAATCCGAGGTCCAAAAAATCCCAGCAATTGAGAGTTTGGAAATAACCTCAAAAAACTCATAAAACTTTTTTTTCCAAGTTCAGGGGTCAAACCTTGTTTATTATATGTATATGTTTTTGCGGTCGCTGAATCCGAATCCGTAGTGTGAAAAACTCCAGCACGTCAGGGACGTGAGAAACAGACGATTTTTTCAACAACCTCAAAAACATATAATAAACATGGTCTGACCCCCGGAATCGGAAAAAAAATTTTATGAAGGTTTTTGAGGTTGTGTCAGAACCCTGACGTGCTGGGATTTTTTGGACCTCGGATTTGGATTCAACGACCCCAAAAGCATATGACAAACATGGTCTGACCGACAGACCCGGAAAAAGATTTTTGATTATGTTTTTTGAGGTTATGTCAGAACCCTGACGTGCTGGGATTTTTTGGACCTCGGAATCGGATTCAGCGACCCGAAAAACATATAGTAAACATGGTCTGACCTACAGACCCGGAAAAAGATTTTTGATTAGGTTTTTTGAGGTTAAGTCAGAACCCTGACGTGCTGGGGTTTTTGGACCCGGGATTCGGATTTAGCGACCCCAAAAACATATAGTAAACATCGTCTGAACTCCAGACCCAGAAAAAGATTTTTTATGAAGTTTTTGGAGATTATGTCAGAACCCTGAGATGCTGGGATTTTTTTGACCTCAGAATCGGATCCAGCGACCCCAAAAATATATAGTAAGCATGGTCTGACCTCCAGGCCCGAAAAAAAAGAATTTTTTTTGTGGCTGTGTATTTTTTTTTATATCAGTCATTTTGTTTGAAAATTGACCATTCATTTTTTCTGGTAGAACACCAATTTTCTTGGTGGAAAATTCATCTTTTTTTGTTGAAGATTCAACTTCTTGGTTGAATGACTTTGTTAAAAATTAATTTTTTTGAAGATTTATCTTTTTGGATGAGATTTCAACTATTTTCTCAGAAATTTGTCTTTTTTGTCAAATTCAACTGGTTGAAGATTCGATTTTGTTTCTTTTTTTTTTTTTCGAAAAATAATTTTTTTTTAACTAGAAAATTTGACGATTCTGTTTTTTGTTGAAAACTTACCTTTTTTGGTTAAAAATTCATCCATTTTGTTGAGAACTGATGAATGTTATTAAAAATTTGTCTTTTGGTAGAAAATTTATCATTTATGGTGGAAAAGTCATATTTCTTGGTTGATAATAAAATTTTTTGTTTTGTTAAATTATATTTCTGAGTTGAAAATTCAACTATTTTGTTAAAAATGAATGAGAGAGTATGATCGTTTCGAAGCGAAAAGTGTGACCTGTCATTGAAACACAATCGGATCGTCTCTCTCTACCGCACATGTTAGAAAGAGAGATCCGATCGACTTCAAGCATCGGAGTCCCACTGTAGTGTTTTATAACCACAAAATGTCAAGTATTATTGTGAGAATTGTAAAAACTGTGTTTTTCGTAGACAATCAATCTAATATTTAAAAAATTGTGTAATTTTCTGTTTAATAACTTCTTTGTATAACAAAATATCGCAATAGCTCTTACGCCAGAATATGCAGATTTTGAATCAAATATTCGTAAATTAATAATTGCAAAATTAAAAACTGTTTATGTTTCGTATTTTCTTCCTCACAAGTGCAAAAGATCCCACTCATGGTAAGAGTCGGCGACAGCGTCTGGCAATCCCTTAGAGCTAAAGGATCGCCAGACGCTTTGCATCGCTTTATTTCCGTTCGGAGGAAACTATTTTAACTTTCACTAAATAAACAACTAAGTGTGTAATCTTCGAGTGAAAAAGGGACAATCGATTTTCTACGAGACGATTTTAATGCATTCGAATAATCAAGCATGATCGTTGGACACGCAAGGATCCCGGCTAATTTACGACGCTAATCATAGGTTGTACGTAAGCTGCAGTTTCTAGTACTTGGTGCAAAAACTCGGTTCGCGTGTGCTAGTAACAGCAGGTGATAAATTATATATATATATACACAGTATACACTATACATTGCCTCGTTATTGTCAATGGGAATATAAGTGGGCACCTTTCCAGATCGGTTCAATGATCAATCTAAATTAAAACTAATCCTATAAAAACCATAAAATAATAACCATAAAAATGAAAAAATGTCCCCCTTCCAATTCAAAAAAAAAAATTGAAAATCAAAATTTCCTCCCCTCCTACTCAATAAAATTATATTTTTTGAATTATTCTCTTCCCATTCAGAAAAAAATCAAAAATTCTTTCCTTAAACACAATAGAAATCTTGAAAAGAAAAAAAGGCCTCTTCCAATTAAAAAAAAATTGTATCCCTTCCAACTTAATAAAAACCTTTAAAATATTAAATGTACTACCAATTTAACAAACATTTAAAACCAAAAAAGTTCCTCTTGCAATTGGGAAAAAAATTAAAAGCCAAAATTTATTTTATTTACTTTAATTTTGATCGTTTCAAATTGATAATTTTCAATCGTTATTCAACGTTACAATAAAAATTATAACTTAATTTAAGAATTTTAAATTAGATTAAAATCAAATTCAAAATCCTATGTAACGTCCAATACTCAAGTTAATGTATAGAAATCTTGAAAATAAAAACAAGACTCCAATGACCGAATTTCGACAACCACCATAAAATGGTAATTTGAAAAAAAAAATTCTACAAAAAAAAACTTTCCTTTTTCCTTGGACAAAAAATAAAAAAGAGGAAAGAAAAATGAGAAAGCAAGCCTTCTCATTTTTCTTTCCTCTTTTTTATTTTTTGTCCAAGGAAAAAGGAAATTTTTTTTTTTTAGGGAATTTTTTTTTACATTACAATAGGAGCATTTTATGGTGGTTGTCCAAATTTGGTCGTTGGATTCTTGTTTTTATTTTCAGGAATTCTATACATTAAAAATTATAACGTTAAAAGTTTAAATGTTTTTTATCTGAAATTTTTACCATTCAAGGCTTCCTGTTTCCAACAATTCAGTTTTCTAATTTTTCAGTTTTGAATATTTGATTTGTAATTACTTATTTTGAAATTTTTTATATTACAAAATTTCTAACTGAATGGGTCTAAAAATTGAATATTTTAGTCTGAAACAATATTTGAACAGGATTTGAAATTGAATAAAAGCGTTTAATTATGAATATATTAATTTTAAGTTATTTTCGCAATAAAAATAATTTATAAAGTTTCAATCAGACATTTCAATTTGCTTAATTATTATGGCTTTCGTATTGAAAAAGTTGAATTTTTGACGTTAAAATTTGTAAATTGTTTAATTTTGAACAAATTCAGAATCGTAAGGTAAAATTTTTCTTGTTCAATTTTTAACACTCGAACTACAGTTCAGTTTTGAAAATCAATAATAAATTTATATTTATAGTTGATCAACCTAAAACATTTTTATAAACAATTTTAAATTTCGAACGCTTTTAATTTTTTATTCTTTAAGTCCTCAAAACTGATTTCTAAGAGAGTTGTCGAGCCTGATTTTCAAATGCTGGTCGACGCGAACTCGCCATCGTGCTTCTAGTGAACTGACGCAACGTCATGACGCACTGACACTGATAGGCCGTTAGGGTACATCGCCTAACTGCAACAGTGGGAAAAAAATGACATTTTTGGTTCAAAATATCGTACAGCCCACAAATATCGATCGAATTGGACAAGAAAAATTGAAAAAAAAAACTTATGAGATTTCTAAGAGAGATGTCAAGCTTGATTTTTAAAATAGGCTTTCATTTTTTTAATAAATAAACAAATATGACGAAAAAAATGGCCATTTTTTCTATTTGAGGTTCCTGGCGCTCGTCAATAATGGAAAAATGGTTGAAATCGCCTAAGTTTCATAGAGTAACATTATTTGAAGATGTTCCAATATTATATAATGAAAAAAAAATTTATGAACAAATTATTTGTTGAAAGAATGTTTTCTACGATTTTCCATAATTTTACCATTTTTTAAGTTCTATTGCAAGAAATTTTGATGAAAACAATATTATAATAAAAAAATTTTCTATCAGGATTATAATTGATCATATTATAAACAAATTTAATAAACAAATGTATTATTCAGGCATTTTTTCACACAAAAATTCGTTCTTTCCGATGTCAACTTTTTTAATTAGGAACTTTATGATAATTTCAGCAACATTCATAATGAGTTGATAAATTTTATGATTTTTTAAACAAATTTAATGAACAAATGCATTAATCAGGCATTTTTCGATAGAAAAATTCATTTTTTTCGTTGTCAACTTTTTAAATTGGGAACTTCATGCTAATTTCAGCAAAATTCATAACTTTTTGATCAATTTTATGATTTTTTTAAACAAATTTAATAAACAAATCAACCAACTATGAATTTCTCTGAAACTATCATGAAGTTTCTAATTAAAAAGACTGACATAAAAAAAACGAATTTTTCTGTCTACAAATGCCTGATTAATGCATTTGTTTAAAAAAATCATAAAATTTATAAACTAATTATGAATGTTGCTGAAAATGTCATAAAGTACACAACTGAAAGGACCCGAATAATTCACACGTTTGTCAGACTTGTTTGAAAAAATCATGAAATTAATCAATAAATTATGAATTTTTCTGAAATTATCATAAAGCTTCTCATTTTAAAAAATGGCTTAGGAAAACGAATTTTTCTGTCGAAAAATGCCCTAAAACATTCGTTTATTATATTAACAATAATAATCTCGAGAAGAAATTTCTCTGTCTTTATTTTGTTTTTATCCAAATTTCTTCCAACCTAACTCAAAAGAACGTCAAATTATGTAAAATCGTAGAAAAAATTCTTTCAACAAATAATTTGTTTATAACCATTTTTTTGTTCATTAAATAATAAAACATCTTTAACTAATGTTACTCTATGAAACTTAGACGATTTCAACAATTTTCCTGTTATTGATGAGCACCGGAACGTCAAATAGAAAAAATTGCAATTTTTTTCGTCTTATTTGTTTATTTATAAGAAAATCAAAAGCCTTATTTCGAAATCAGGCGCGACAACTTTCTTAGAAATCTTATCAGCTTTTTTTTTTAAATTTCTTGTCCAAATCGGTCGATATTTGTGGGCTATACGTTATTTTGAACCAAAAAAGTCATTTTTTCCCCACTGTTGCAGTAAGGCGATGTACCCTAATGGCCTATCTGTGTCACTGCGTCATGACGTTGCGTCAGTTCACTCAAAGCACGATAGCGAGCTCGCGTCGACAAGCAGTGCGTCTCCGATGCCTCAAGCCAACTGAAGCCGATGGGACCTATCGGATTATTTGGTGCGATCAAATAAGCCTGTCTTTGACCTCGACAACAGCGCCATCTGACACGCGAATATATATCGCGAAGTAGTAGCTCGAAGTTATTAAAGCAATTTTAATGAAAAAGAGCAGTGAATATCAATTCATTCAAATCAAAAATGTTATACTACGGTTTGAAATTAATTATTTACTATAAGATTTCTTGTTAATATTTAATTGAAGTTAAAATTTCTTCGGAACCAGTGGCGCTGTCGTAGCTACCCAACAGGCTCTACGATTCGACAAAGAAAACCAAGAAGTATGAGATAGACAGAGAGAGAGAGTATGATCGTTTCCAAACGAAAAGTGTGACCTGTCAGTGAAACACAATCGGATCGTCTCTCTCTCTCTCTCTGCCGCACATGGTAGAAAGAGAGATCCGATCGACTTCAAGCATCGGAGCCCCACTGTAGTGTTTTATAAGCTCCAAATGTCAAGTGTTATCGTGATAATTGTGAAAACTGTGTTTTTCGTAGACAATCAATCTAATATTTATTTTCATTTTTTTTTTTTTTTTTTTTGAAAAAAAATCTCACTGTATGGTTGAAAATTCAACTACTTGATTGGAAGTTTCCTGTGTTAAAAATTAGTTCTTTCTTTTAATTTTAGCTATTTTCTTTGAAATTCCTTTTTTTTTTTTTTTGAAAACTAGTCTTTTTAATCGAAAATGTTGTTAAAAACAAGGTTGGGAATTCATCTTTTTTGTAGAAAATTGAAGTATTTTGTTGAAGATTCGGTTTTTTGGTCGAAAATTAATTTTTTTTGCTTAAAATTTAACTGTTTGAGTTTTAGATTCATCATTTTAGTTAATTAAAAATTGTTCTTTTTTGACGAAAATTCAACTACTTGGTTGAACTGTTAACTGCTTTGTTAAAATTTATTTTCTTGGTTAAAGATTCATCATTTTAGTTAAAAAACAAGGTTGAAAATTCATCTCTTTGATAAAAAATTGAAGTATTTTGGTAAAGATTCGCTTTTTTCGTAGAAAATTAATTTTTTAACTGAAAATTGAACTATTGCAGTTCAAGATTCGTCATTTTAGTGTGGAAATTCATATCTTTAATTGAAAATTCAACTATTTTGTTGAAATTTCTGTTTTTTGGTGAAAAATTAATTCTTTTGCTGAAAATGTAACTGTTCGAGTTTAGGATTCATCATTTAAGTTGAAAATTTATCTCTTTAATTATAAAAATTTAAATATTGTTTTGAAAATTCGTTTTTTTTTTTTTTAGTTGAAAGTTAATTTTTGTACCAAAAATTTAACTGGTTTATTTTTAATTAAAAATTGCTCTTTTTTGACGAAAATTCAACTACTTGGTTCAATTTTTAACTCCTTTTTTAACATTTATTTTCTTGGTTAAAGATTCATTATTTTAGTTGAAAACAAGGTTGAAAATTCATCTCTTTGGTAAAAAATTGAAGTATTTGGGTAAAAATTCTCTTTTTTATAGGAAATTAATTTTTTTACTGAAAATTTAACTATTTTGTTGGAATTCGTTTTTTTGTTTTATTTTATTATTTTATTTTACTATTTAATTTAAAATTCAACTACTTTTATTTCAAAGATAAACTTTTTTGTTTATAATTCACGTTTTTGGTTGACGATTAATCATTTCAGCTGAAAAATCATCTCTATAGTTTAAAATTTAACTATTTTTTTTAAAATTCGCTTTTTAAAATAACAGTTAATTTTTTTAATCAAAAATGAAACTATTTCAGTTGGCGATTCATCACTTTAGTTTAAAATTAATCCCTTTTGTAAAAAATTCATTTTTTTTCTTCAAAATTAAACTGTTCTATTGAAAATTCGTCTTTTTGGGTTCAAAAATCAACTACTAGGGTAAAAAATTCGACTATTTGGCTAAAATTAACTATTTTTTAGGAAATTCGCGTTTGCGGGATGAAAATTCAACTGTTTGGTATAAAAATTGCCTTTCCTGCTTGAAAATGAAACAATTTGATTAAACAGTTTTTTCTCTCTTCACTAAAGAATTAATTTTTGTAATTAAAAATTTATTTATTCTAGGTGAAGAGTCATCATTTTAGTTGAAAATTTATCTTTTTTTGTTGAAAATTCAACTGTTTGGTTAGAAATTTGTTTGTTTTTTTCAGGAAAAAATTAATCATGCTGGTTGAATATTCATCGTTTTGGTTGAAAGTTTAAATCCTTTGATAAAAATTATTTTTTATGGAAAATTCATAAGTTTAGTTGAAAATTTATCACTTTGGTTAGAAAATGATATTTTTCAAGGAATCTGAGTTATCATTAGAGAATAACAGAAAATATTTAACGTCTTTTCAGACTAGATGGAGCTATGGAAGAAAAATTATTATAAATAATTTTTTCTGCAAAAAGATCTTCTCCTTTCGCTCCACTGGGAATCGAACTACAGAACTACTGATTTCCTGTCAGGTTCTTTCCCATTAAGCTACTAGAGAGATCGAGAGAAGAAACTTTTTTCAGAAATACACGCATTATTTTGCTAGATGGTACAAATCAAATTTTTCAAGGAATCTGTGTTATCATTAGAGAATAACAGAAAATATTTAAAAGATATTCAAAATTATTTATAACAATTTTTCTTTCATAGCTCCATCTAGTCTGAAAAGACGTTAAATATTTTCTGTTATTCTCTAATGATAACACAGATTCCTTGAAAAATTGGATTTGTACCATCTAGCAAAAAAATGCATGTTTTTCTGAAAAAAGTTTCTTCTCTCGATCTCTCTAGTAGCTTAATGGGAAAGCACCTCACCGGAAATCATTCGTTCTGTGGTTCGATTCTCAGCGGAGCGAAAGGAGAAGGTCTTTTTTCAGAAAAAAATTATTTATAAAAATGATATTTTTTATTTGAAAATTCAAATCTTTGTTGAAAATTCGTTTACTTTGTTGAAAATGTAATCTTTTCTGAAAGTATTTTTTATTTCTTTTTTTTTTAAAGGTAAATAATGATTCACGAGTTAAAAGAGCTACCGAGTTCTGAAGAATTTGATTAAATTTGAAATAAAATTTTTTTTTATCAATGCGCCAAGAACTGATAAGCTTCTATAAAGATTCGTTCAACTTTATATGATACCGACTCAGACGAGCCGCTGGTCTCTTTACGTAATTGAATTTTCTCCTTGAAGTCGTTTTAAGCGAAGCCAGACGGAACTGATGATGATGACTGGCATAGGAGGTTCATTGTTCGCGACAAAACTCTGCAGAAACGAGTTGGCTAGTATGCTCTGTATTTATCAAATTTTATTGATTTATCACCTCGGTTATCACTCAGGGTGACGTCACAAATATGAACACCCACCCCCTCTTTTAGGTCAAATTTTTTCCTTCGATTTCATTTGATAAAGGCCCAAAATAAAATACAGCGTCTGGCGATCCCTTAGCTGTATGAGCGGATGAAATGGACATCGCTCTATTTTTGTTCTAAGGAAACTATTTTAAGCTTCACTAAATAAACAACAAAAATAAAAATTATTTTCAACCAGCTTTTTCATTGCATTTTCAACCAAATAGTTGAATTTTCAAGTAAAAAAGATAAATTTTCAACTAGAAATGGAATTGTTTCATTTTTATTGAAAAAATTGATTTTTAACAATAGAACTAAACAATCATAAACAAAATAGTTGAATCTTCAACCAAGAAATTTAATTTTTAAGTAAGTGGTTCAAAATTTAACCAAATAGTTGAATTTTCAGCAGAAAAGAAGAATTTTCAACCAAGAAGAATTATTTTTTGCCAAAAGAAGAATTTTTAACAAAATTCATGAATTTTAAACCAAATAGTTGAAATTCAAGTGAAAAAGGATAAATTTTCAACGAACAATAGAATAGCTTCATTTTTATCAAAAAAATTTTAAACAAAACAGTTAAATCTTCAACAACAAAAATTAATTTTCAACAAATTGGTGCAACCTTTAACCAAATAGTTAAATTTTGAGCAAAAAAGATCAATTTTCAACCAAAAAAATTAATTTTCTGTCAAAAGACGAATTTTTAACAAAATAATCAAGTTTTTGAATTTTTCAAACTTTCAATTCGGAAAAGAAGATTTTTCAAAAAGAAAGTTAATTTCCAATCAAGAAAGCTGAATTTTCAAAAAAGAAAATTAATTTTCTGCCAAAAGACGAACTTTTAACAAAATACATAAATTTTCAACCAAATAGTTGAATTTTCAAGTAAAAGATTTAAATTTTACACTAAAAATTAAATTGTTTCATTTTTATTGGAAAAGTTAATTTTAAACAAGAAACAAACAATTTTAAACAAAATAGTTAAATCTTCAACCAAAAAAATTTCTTTTTCAACTATGTGGTTCAACTTTTTACCAAATAATTGAATTTTCCACAGAAAGAAGAATTTTCAACCGTAAAGATTAATTTTTCACCACAAGAAGAATTTTCAACAAAGTACATGAATTTTCAAGTAAGAAAGATAAAGATCAACGCAAAATTGAATAGCTTTATTTTTATTGAAAAAATAAAGTTTGAACAAAAAAAAAACAATTTTAAACAAAATAGTTGAATCTTCAAAAAAAAAAATTATTTTTCAAAACTTATGAATCGAAAAAGAAGAACTTTCAAAAAGAAAGTTAATTTCAATCAAAAAAGATTAATTTTCTGCCAAAAGACGAATTTTTAACATAATAATTAAGGTTTCAAGCTAAAAAGTTGAAATTTTCAATTCTTTCAATTCGGAAAAAAAAGATTTTTCAAAAAGAAAGCTGAATTCCAATCAAGAAAGATGAATTTTCAACCAACAAAATTAATTTCCTGCCAAAAGACAAACTTTAACAAAATACATCAATTTTCAACCAAATAGTTGAATTTTCAAGTAAAAAAGATAAATTTTCAACGAAAAGTTGAATAGCTTTATGTTTATTAAAAAAATGAATTTTGAACAAAAAAAAACAATTTTAAACAAAATAGTTGAATCTTCAAACAAAAAAAAATAATTTTCCACTGTGTGGTTCAACTTTTAACCAAATAATTGAATTTTCCGCAGAAAAGAAGAATTTTCAACCAAGAAGATTAATTTTTTAACAACAGAAGAATTTTCAACAAAATACATGAATTTTCAAGTAAAAAAGATAAATTTTCAACGAAAAATTGAATAGCTTTATTTTTATTGAAAAAATAAATTTTGAACAAAAAAAAAACAATTTTAAACAGAATAGTTGAATCTTCAACCAAAAAAATTAATTTTCAACTAAGTGGTTCAACTTGTAAAAAAATAGTTAAATTTTGAGCAAAAACGATGAATTTTCAAAAGTCGAATGTTTTAAACTTTTAAACTGGAAAAGAAAAATTTTCAAAAAGAAAGTTAATTTTCTATCAAAAAAGATTAATTTTCAACCAAGAAGATTAATTTACTGCCAAAAAAAAAACGAATTTCCAAGAAAATACATGAATTTTCAACCGAATAGTTGATTTTTCAAATAAAAAAGCTCAATTTTCAACGAAAAATTGAATAGCTTTAGTTTTATTGAAAAAATAAATTTTGAACAAAAAAAAAACAATTTTAAACAAAATAGTTGAATCTTCAACCAAAAAAATTAATTTCCAACTAAGTGGTTCAATTTTTAACCAAATAGTTAAATTTTGAGCAAAAACGGTGAATTTTCAAAAGTCGAATGTTTTAAACTTATAAACCGGAAAAGAAGAACTTTCAAAAAGAAAGTTAATTTTCAATCAAAAAAGATTAATTTTCTGCCAAAAGACAAATTTTCAACAAAATAATTAAAGTTTTCAAGCTTAAAAGTTGAATTTTTCAAACTTTCAATTCGGAAAAGAAGATTTTTCCAAAAGAAAGTTAATTTCCAATCAAGAAAGATGAATTTTAAACCAAGAAAATTAATTTTCTGCCAAAAGACGAACTTTTAACAAAATACATAAATTTTCAACCAAATAGTTGAATTTTCAAGTAAAAGAATTAAATTTTACACTAAAAATGGAATAGTTTCATTTTTATTGGAAAAATTAATTTTAAAGAAGAAGAAAACAATTTTAAACAAAATAATTAAATCTTCAACCAGAAAAATTCATTTTCAACTAAGTGGTTCATTTTTTAACCAAATAATTAAATTTTCCGCAGAAAAGAAGAATTTTCAACCAAGAAGATTAATTTTTTACCAAAAGAAGAACTTTCAACAAAATACATGAATTTTGAAGTAAAAAGGATACATTTTCAGAGAAAAATTGAATAGCTTTATTTTTATTGAAAAAAAAAATTTTAACAAAAAAAAAAAAAATTTCAAACAAAATAGTTGAATCTTCAAGCAAAAAAAATAATTTTCCACTATGTGGCTCAACTTTTAACCAAATAATTGAATTTTCCGCAGAAAAGAAGAATTTTCCACCAAGAAGATTAATTTTTCACCAAAAGAAGAATTTTCAACAGAATACATGAATTTTCAAGTAAAAAAGATAAATTTTCAACGAAAAATTGAGTAGATTTAATTTTATTGAAAAAATAAATTTTGAACAAAGAAAACAATTTTAAACAAAGTAGTTGAATCTTCAACCAAAAAAATTAATTTTCATCAATTTTGAGCAAAAAAGATAAATTTTCAACCAAACAGATTAATTTCCTGCCAAACACAAATTTTTAACAAAATACATCAATTTTCAATGAAATAGTTGAATTTTCAAGTAAAAAAGATAAATTTTCAACGAGAAATTGAATCGCTTTATTTTTATTGAAAGAAAAAATTTTGAAACAAAAAATTTTAAACAAAATAGTTGAATCTTCAACCAAAAAAAAAAAATAATTTTCCACTAAGTGGTTCAATTTTTAACCAAATAATTGAATTTTCCGCTGAAAAGAAGAATTTTCAACCAAGAAGATTAATTTTTTACCAACAGAAGAATTTTCAACAAAATACATGAATTTTCAAGTAAAAAAGATAAACTTTGAACGAAAAATTGAATAGCTTTATTTTTATTGAAAAAATAAATTTTGAACAAAAAAAACAATTTTAAACAAAATAGTTGAATTATCAAGTAAAAACGAAAGAATTTTCAACTAAAAAGGGAATAGCTTCATTTTTCTTGAAAAAATTAATTTTAAAGAAAAGAACAAAACAATCTTAAACAATATATTTAACTCTTCGACCAAGAAAATTAATTTTGAATAATTAATTTTGAAATTTTTGAATAGTTGAAATTCCAGTAAAAAATGATGCATTTTCAACCAAAAATAGAATAGCTTCATTTTTATTTAAAAAATTAATTTTAAAAAAATTTTTTTTAAACAAAACAGTTGAATCTTCAACAACAAAAATTAATTTTCAACAAATTGGTTCAACCTTTTACCCAATAGTTTAATTTTGAGCAAAAAAGGTGAATTTAAAACCAAAAAAATTGATTTTTTGCCAAAAGACGAATTTTTTAAATAATAATTAAGTTTTCAAGCTAAAAAGTTGAATTTGTCAAACTTTCAAGTCGGAAAAGAAGAATTTTCAAAAAGAAAGTTAATTTTTAATCAAGGAATATGAATTTTCAACCAAGCAGATTAATTTTCTGCCAAAAACGAATTTTTAACAAAATACTTCAATTTGCAACCAAATAGTTGAATTTTCAAGTAAAAAAGATAAATTTCCAGCGAAAAATTGAATAGCTTTATTTTTATTGACAAGAAAAAATTTTGAACAAAAAAAAATTTTTTTCAACAAAATAGTTGCATCTTGAACCAAAAAAAAAATTATTTTCCACTAAGTGGTTCAACTTTCAACCAAATAATTGAATTTTCCGCAGAAAAGAAGAATTTTCAACCAAGAAGATTAATTTTGTACAAAAAGAAGAATTTTCAACAAAATACATGAATTTTCAAGTAAAAAAGATGAATTTTCAACGAAAAATTCAATAGATATAATTTTATTGAAGCAATAAATTTTGAACAAAAAAAACGATTTTAAACAAAGTAGTTCAATCATCAACCAAAAAAATTAATTTTCAACTAAGTGGTTCAACTTTTAACCAAATAGTAGAATTTTCAGCAGAAAAGATGAATTTTCAACGAAGATTATTTTTTGATAAAAGAAGAATTTTCAATAAAATACATGAATTTTCAACCAAATAGTTGAATTTTCAAACAAAATAATCAATTATCTGCCAAAAGACGAATTTTTAACAAAATAATTAAGTTTTCAAGCTAAAAAGTTGAATTTTTCAAACTTTCAAGTCGGAAAAGAAGATTTTTCAAAAAGAAAGTTAATTTCCAATCAAGAAAGATGAATTTTCAACCAGGAAAATTAATTTCCTGCCAAAAGACAAATTTTTGACAAAATACATCAATTTTCAACCAAATAGTTGAATTTTCAAGTAAAAAAGATAAATTTTCAACGAAAAGTTGAATAGCTTTATGTTTATTAAAAAAATGAATTTTGAACAAAAAAAAACAATTTTAAACAAAATAGTTGAATCTTCAAACAAAAAAAAATAATTTTCCACTGTGTGGTTCAACTTTTAACCAAATAATTGAATTTTCCGCAGAAAAGAAGAATTTTCAACCAAGAAGATTAATTTTTTACCAAAAGAAGAATTTTCAACAGAGTACATGAATTTTCAAGCAAACAAGATAAATTTTCAACGAAAAATTGAATAGCTTTATTTTTATTGAAAAAATAAATTTTGAAAAAAAAACATTTTCAAACAAAATAGTTGAATCGTCAACCAAAACAATTAATTTTCAATTAAGTGGTTCAAATTTTAACCAAATAGTTGAATTTTCAGCATAAAAGACGAATTTTCAACAAAATACATGAATTTTCAATCAAATAGTTGAATTATCAAGTAAAAAAAAACTAAAAATGGAATAGTTTCAGTTTTATTGAACAAATGAATTTTAAATAAAAAAAAAACCATTTTAAACAAAATACAT
>CAKNYM010051880.1:146321-182938 GCA_932195095.1 Andricus curvator | reverse complement strand
ACAAAGATTTCTACGATTTCACAAAGATTTCAAAAATTTCGTAAAGATGTCAGGTAGATTTCAAAGATTGCACAAAGATTTTGAAAATTTCCCAAAGATTTCGCAAAAAATTTTGAAAGTTTCGCAAAGATTTCCGATAGATTAAAAATATTTCATGAAGATTTCCATGATTTTCCAAAGCTTTCACAAAGAATTCTGATATATTTCAAAGATTGTAGATAGATTTCAAAGAGTGCACACAGATTTCAATGATTTTCCAAAGATTTAACAAAGATATCAATAATTTCACAAATATTATCAAATATTTCAAAAATATTTCAAATATTTCGCAAAGATTTCGGTTAGATTTTACAATGATTTCAATGATTTCCCAAAGATTTCAAATATTTCACAAAGATTTTGGATCAATTAAAAGTATTTCATAAAAATTTCAGACAGATTTCAAAGAGTGCACAAAGATTTCAATGATTTCCCAAAGATTTTAATAATATCAAAAATATTTCAAATATTTCGCAAAGATTTCCAAAGATTTCTGAAACATTTTTCAAAGATTTCAAAAATTTCGTAAAGATTTCAAATAGATTTCAAAGATTGGACAAAAATTTCAATGATTTCCTAAAGATATCAAAGATTTCAGAAATATTTCGCAAAGATTTCAGATAGATTTAAAAGATTTCACAAAGACTTCAATGATTTCTCAATGATTTCCAAAGATTTCACAAAGATTTCAGACAGTTTTCAAAGATTTCACAAATATTTCGCAAAGATTTTGGATGAATTAGAAATATTTCATAAAAATTTCAGATAGATTTCAAAGAGTGCACAAAGATTTCAATGATTTCGTAAGGATTTCGGATAAATTTAAAAGATTTCACAAAGACTTCAATGAATTCAATAATTTCACAAATATTACCAAATATTTCAAATATTTTGAAAATATTCCACAAAGATTTTGGTTGGATTTCACAACGATTTCAATGATTTCCCAAATATTTTACAAAGATTTCAATAATTTCACAAATATTATCAGATATTTCACAAATATTTAGAATATTTCAGAAATATTTCAAATATTTCGCAAAGATTTCCAAAGATTTCCGGAAGATTTTACAAATATTTCAAATATTTCGCAAAGATTTCAGATAGATTTCAAAGATTGCACAAAGACTTTAATGATTTCCTAAAGATTTCAAAGATTTCACAGATATTTCGTAGATTTCAAATAGATTTAAAAAATTGCACAAAGACTTCAATGATTTCACAAATATTACCAAATATTTCAAATATTTTGAAAAGATTTCCAAAGATATCACAAGTAATGAAATGATCTTCTAAGGATTTCAAAGATCTCAAATATTTCGCAAAGATTTCAGATAAATTTGAAAGAGTGCACAAAGATTTCAATGATTTCCAAAGAATTTCCTAAAGATTTGAATAATTTCACAAATACATCCAATATTTCAGAATATTTCAAAGATTTCGGTTATATTTCACAACAATTTCAATGATTTCCCTAAGATTTCAGATATTTTGCAAAGATTTTGGATCGATTAAAAATATTTCATAACAATTTCACATAGATTTCGATGAGTGCACAAAATTTCCATGATTTCCCAAAGATTTCACAAAGATTTCACAAAGATTTCAGACAGATTTCAAAGATTTCACAAATATTTCGCAAAGATTTGGGATCGATTAGAAATATTTGATAAAAATTTCAGATAGATTTCCAAAATTGCACAAAGATTTCAATGATTTCACAAACATTTCGCAAAGATTTCGGATAGATTTCAAAGAGTGCACAAAGATTTCAATGATTTTTCAAGGATTTCACGACGATTTCAATAATTTCACAAATATTATCAGATATTTCAAATATTTTGCAAAGATTTCGGTTGGATTTCACAACGATTTCAATGATTTCCCGAAGGTTTCAAAGATTTCACTGATTTCCCAAAGATTTCACAAAGTTTTCAAAGATTTCACAAATATTTCGCAAAGATTTCAAATAGATTTAATAGATTTCACAAAGCCTTCAATGATTTCACAAATATTACCAAATATTTTGAAAATATTTCCAACGATATCACAAAGATTTCAAAGATTTCACAAAGATTTCCAATATTTCGCAAAGATTTCGGATATATTTCAAAGAATGCACAAAGATTTCAATAATTTCCCAAAAATTCCATAAAGATTTGAATAATTTCACAAATACATCAAATCTTTCAAAAATATTTCAAAAATTTCGCAAAGATTTCTGTTAGATTTCACAACGATTTCAATGATTTCCCAAAGATTTCAGAAAGATTTCCAATATTTCGCAAAGATTTTGGATTGATTAAAAATATTTCATTAAAATTTAACATAGATTTCGAAGAGTACACAAAGATTTCAATGATTTCCCAAAGATTTCACAAAGATTTTAATAATTTCACAAATATTATCAGATATTTCAAAAATATTTCGCAATGATTTCCAAAGATTTCACAAAGATTTCGGATCGATTAGAAATATTTCATAAATATTTCAGATAGATTTCAAAGATTGCACAAAGATTTCAATGATTTCGTAAGGATTTCGGATAAATTTAAAAGATTTCACAAAGACTTCAATGAATTCAATAATTTCACAAATATGACCAAATATTTCGAATATTTTAAAAAGATTTCCAAAGATATCACAAAGATTTCAATTATTTTCTAAGGATTTCAAAGATTTCAAATATTTTGCAAAGATTTCGGATAGATTTCAAAGAGTGCACAAAGATTTCAATGATATCCCAAAAATTTCACAAAGATTTGAATAATTTGACAAATACATCAAATATTTCAAGAATATTTTAAATATTTCGCTAAGAATTCGGTTAGATTTCACAAAGATTTCGGTTAGATTTCACAATGATTTCCAAAAGATTTCAATGATTTCACAAAGATTTTAATTTATTCCCAAAGATTTTGGCTCGATTAAAAATATTTTATGAAAATTTCACATAGATTTCAAAGATTTCAATAATTTCACAAATATTATCAGATATTTCAAACATATTTCAAATATTTCGCAATGATTTTCGAAGATTTCAAATATTGCACAAAGATTTCAGACAGATTTCAAAGATTTCACAAATATTTCGCAAAGATTTTGGATCGATTATAGATATTTCATGAAAATTTCAGATAGATTTCAAAGAGTCCACAAAGATTTCAATGATTTTGCAAGGATTTCGGATAAATTTGAAAGATTTCACAAAAACTTCAATGATTTCAATAATTTCACAAATATTACCAAATATTTTGAAAATTTTCCCAACGATATCAGAAAGATTTCACAAAGATTTCAATCATTTTCTGAGGACTTTAAAGATTTCAAATATTTTGCAAAGATTTCGGATAGATTTCAAAGAGTGCACAAAGACTTCAATAATTTCACAAATATTAGCAGATATTTCAAAAATATTTTAAATATTTCCCAAAGATTTGGGTTGGATTTCACAACGATTACAATGATTTCCCAAATATTTTTAAGGATGTCAATGATTTCCCAAAGATTTTACAAAGATTTCAATAATTTCACAAATATTATCAGATATTTCACAAATATTTCGCAAAGATTTCCAAAGATTTCAGGAAGATTTTACAAAGATTTCAAATATTTCGCAAAAATTTGAGATAGATTTCCAAGATTGCACAAAGATTTTAATGATTTCCTGAAGATTTCAAAGATTTCACAAATATTTCGAAAAGATTTCGGATAGATTAAAAAGATTTGACAAAGACTTCAATGATTTCACAAACATTACCAAATATTTTGAATAGATTTCCAAAGACATCACGAAGATTTCAATGATTTTCTAAGGATTTCAAAGATTTCAAATATTTCGATAGATTTCAAAGAGTGCACAAAGATTTCAATGAATTCCCAAAAATTTCACAAAGATTTGAATAATTTCACAAATAGATCAAATATTTCAAAAATATTTCACATATTTCGCAAAGATTTCGGTTAGATTTCACAACGATTTCAATGATTTCCCAAAGATTTCAAATATTTCGCAAAGATTTTGGATCGATTAGAAATATTTCATAACAATTTCAGATAGATTTCAAAGAGTGCACAAAGATTTTAATAATTTTCCAAAGATTTAAATAATTTCACAAATATTATCAAATATTTCAAAAATATTTTAAATATTTCGCAAAGACTTCTAGAGATTTCAGGAAGACTTTACGAACATTTCAAAAATTTCAAATCTTTCGCGAAGATTTCAGATAGATTTCAAAGATTGCACAAAGATTTCGATGATTTCCTAAAGATTTCAAAGATTTCACAAATATTTCGCAGATTTTGGATAGATTTAAAAGATTTCACAAAGACTTCAATGATTTCACAAATATATCCAAATATTTCAAATATTTTGAAAAGATTTCCAAAGATATCACAAACATTTCAATGATTTTTTAAGGATTTCAAAGATTTCAAATATTTCGCAAAGATTTCGGATAGATTCCAAAGAGTGCAGAAAGATTTCAATGATTTCCCAAGAATTTCACAAAGATTTGAATAATTACACAAATATTATCAGATATTTCAAAAATATTTCAAATATTTCGCAATGCTTTCCAAAGATTTCACAAAGATTTCAGACAGATTTCCCAAAAATTTCAACGATTTCAAACATTTCGTAAAGATTTTGGATCGATTAAAAATATTTAATAAAAATTCCACATAGATTTCATAGAGTGCACAAAGATTTCAATGATTTCCCAAAGATTTCACAAAGATTTGAACCATTTCACAAATATTATCAGATATTTCAAAAATATTTCAAATATTTCGCAATGATTTTAGATAGATTTAAAAGATTCCAATCATTTCACAAACATTTCAAATAGATTTCAAAGAGTGTATAACGATTTCCCAAAGATTTGAAATATTTCGGAAAGATTTTTGATAGATTTCGAAGATTTAGCAAAGATTTAAATGATTTCCCAAAGATTTCAATAATTTCACAAATATTATCAGATATTTCAAAAATATTTCGAATATTTTGCAAATATTATCAGATATTTCAAAAATATTTCAAATATTTCGCAAATATATCGAAAGATATCAGGAAGATTTCACAAAGATTTTAAAGATTTCAAATATTTCGCCAAGATTTTAGATAGATTTCAAAGATTTTAGATAGGTTTCAAAGATTGCACAAAGATTTCAATGATTTCCCAAAGATTTCAATAATTTCACAAATATTGCCAAATATTTCAAAAATCGTTCGCAAAAATTTTCAAATATTACAGAAAGATTACAATAATTTCCCAAATATCTCAAAGATTTTACAAAGATTTTTTTTTATTCAAACGATCCAATTAATTTATTCATTCGATTTTAGGGGGGGGGGGGGCAAATCAATATTTTGCCCCTCCTTGGTCGATTTCAGAGGGGTGGTGCATTGCCCCCTGTGCCCCCTAAGGATTCGCTCAAATGCTGGCGTAATATTTCAACCTTATTTATTCAAATTGCACCTTAGAGAGCAGGAAGAATAAAATAAATGCTTCTAAAAGAGCAAAAAGAAGGGTTGAAGAAAAAGAAATCATCATTTCGTATTACTATTATTTTTTTTTGTCTTTTTCTCTCTTCACGCCCCCACATGCTAAAAATCTGGTCCCTTTCTTCCTCCTCTTCTTTTTTCCTCTACCAGTCCAAAAATATTAAATTTGCCTATGTGTGATTGTTTAAATTTAAAAAAAAAATAATAAGATCAACAGCCAAATATTAAAAAAAAAACAGTTTTTTCTCATTATTCTAAGGGTTTGTTTGTAAACTACGCCAGACTACTAGAAGGTGGGGTCGTCAACAGTTTTTTAAGTGATATTGGTTGAAGATTAAACTATTTTTTTGAAAACTCGTTCCTTTTCGTTGAAAATTAATTTTTACATTCTCATCCTATAATGACCCGCTGAACCCAGAAAACAGGTTTTTACAAATTGTCTGTCTGTTTATCGGTCTGTTTGTCTGTATATTTGTCTGTTGGTCTGTCTGTTAGTCTTTAGCTTTTTAGTTTGTTAGCACAATAGCATTTAAAAGAATGAACGTATTGGATTGGGCTTTCGTATACTCTTTAAGTGTCCTAAAATAAAGGTCAAGTTCGTTAGCCAGCGAACAAAATATTCTCATGACTTTTTCTGATAGAGGAAAAGTTACCGGAGTTTTAAAAAATTTACAAAATTCCAAAAAACAAAGAAAAATGAACATTTTAAGCCAAACAACGCACGATATAAAAAAAGGCAAGAAAAGGAAAAATGTTTCTTTATGAACACCCTACAATACTGTTGTGAAACTTTTTTTAATTTTCTTGAAAAATCGAAAATTTAAATTTTTATCGCACAAAAAATAATGAAAAATCAAAAATTCTATTTTGCGGTCAAACTATACAAAATAAGAAAAAAGATGAATCGACAAAAATTGTGCACTCAAGAAAGATCTACAAATTTGAAATCAATCACTTTTTTATGGGACGCGTAGTTTTTGTTTCATTTGTAAAAAACTGATTTCAGAATAAAATAAAGTAAAGAATAAAATAAATAAAATTTAGTTGAAAATTCAGTAAGTTGGTTGAAAATTGAAGTATTTTGTTGTCAATTCGTTCCTTTTCGTTGAAAATTAATTAATCTACTGGAAATTTAAAAATTCTATTATTGGTTGAAAATTGATCATTTCCAGTTGAAAATTCAATAAGTTGGTTGAAAATTGAAGTATTTTGTTTTAAATTCGTCGTTTTTGGAAAAAATCATCTTCATTGAAAATTTAACTGCTTTGTTGAAAGTTGAACTACTTGGTTAAAAATTCATTTTATTAGTTGAAGATCAATCTCTTTGGATGATAATTTAACTATTTTATTAAAAATTCGTTTTTTAGTTGAAAATTATTTCTTTAAACTGAAAATGTAAATATTCCATTATTGGTTAAAAATTTATGGTTTTCTCAAAGATACTAATTTTTAGATTAAAAACTTAACTTGCTTGTTGAAAATTCATCATTTGGTTAGGGATTCAACTATTTTGCTCAAACTTCGTCTTTTCTCGTTTGAATTCAACTGGTTGAAATTTTTTTGTTTGTTGAAGGTTAATTTCTTTAAACTGAAAATTTAAATATTCCATTTTTGATCGAAAATTTAGTATAAAATTCATATGCTTGAAAATTCATATATCAAGTTAGCTAATTGGTTAAAAATTCAACTATGTTCTTAAAACTTTATTTTTTTTATTGAATTTTTTTTTACACAATAATAATAATTATTAATTATTTTAAAATTTTTCACCAACATATCCAGAGTTTGGCTGTTTTTCAACGAATAGGCTCAATTTGCTTACGAAGTCGACTAAGAATATCTTTCAGATGACTGTTTTCTATGTTGCTTTGTAAATTCACAAGAATGTTTAATTATTTAAATAATTTCGATTAAAAAATTAAGAGTTTGGCTATTTTTCAACAAATAGGCTTCATTTTTTTTACACAATTAAGTAAGAATATCTTTCCGGTGACTTTTTGCTTTAATGCTCTACAAATTTCCAAGAATGAATTTTTATTTAAACAATTTTGATAAACAAATTGAAGGTTTGGCTATTTTTCAAAGAATAGGCTCAATTTGATTACGGAATCAATAAAGAATGTTTTTCAAATAACTCTTTCCTATGATACTTTGAAAATTTACAATAATTATTAATTATTTAGGCAATTTTCATAAACATATTCAGAGTTTTGTTTTCAAGGAATAAACACAATTCGTTTACAGAGTCAACTAAGTATGTCTATCCGAAGACTCTTTTTCTATGTTTCTTTACAAATTCAGATTTTGGTTATTTTCAACCAATGCTACATTTTTTTATAGAATTAACCAAGAATATCTTTCCGATTACTTTTTTTCTATAATGCTATGAAAAGTCTTTCTGATGACTCTTTTCTATGTTGCTTTGTAAATTTACAAGAATTAATAATAATTTAAACAACTTTCATCAAAAATTTAGAGTTTGGCTATTTTTTAACAAATAGGCTACATTTTTTCACAGAATTAACTAAGAATATCCTTCGATGACTTTTTTGTATGATGCTTTGCAAATTTCAAAGAATTATTAATGATTTAAACAATTTTCATAAAGAAATTATGAGCTGAGCCTTTTTTCAACGAATAGGATAAATTAGTTCAGGGTATGAAGAAAGAATGTAATTGGAATAACTATTTTCTACAATACTTTGCAAATATACAATAATTATTGATTATTTCAACAATTTTCATAAACATATTCATAGTTTCGCTATTTTTTAAAGAATAGGAACAATTTGTTCACGGAGTCAAATAAGAATATCTTTCCGATGACTCTTTTCTATGTTGCTTTGTAAATTTACAATAATTATTAACAATTTGAACAATTTTGATACAAAATTCAGAATTTGGCTATTTTTCAACGGATAGGCTCAATTTTTTTACAAAATTAACTAAGAATATCTTTCCGATGACTTTTTCCACGATGCTTTTTTAAATTTAGAATAATTATTAGTTATTTCAACAAAATAAGAGTTCGGCCATTTTTCAATGAATGGGCTCAGTTTGTTTACGGTATCACCAAGAATGTATTTCCAATAACTCTTTTCTACGGTACTTTGCAAATTTAAAATAATTATTATTTATTAAAAAAATTTTATAAGCATATTCAGAGTTTGGCTATTTTTCAAGGAGTAGGCTCAATTTTAACAGAATTTAATAAGAATATATTTCAGATGACTTTTTTCTATATTGCTCTGCAAACTTACACGATTTATTAATTATTTCAAGAATTTTCATTAAAAAATTAAGAGTTTGGCTATTTCTGTAATAATAGGCCCAATTTGTTTCCAGAATCAACAAAGAATGTATTTCCAATTACTATTTTCTACGATACTTTGCACATTTACAATAATTATTAATTATTTGAACAGTTTTCATAAACATATTCAGTGTTTGGGTCTTTTTCAATGAATAGGCACAATTTGTTTACGGAGTCAACTAAGTATGTCTTTTCGAAGACTCTTTTTCTAGGTTGCTTCACAACTTCATATTTTTGCTATTTTCAACGAATGGGCTGAATTTTTTTATAGAATTAACCATGAATATCTTTCCGATTACTTTTTTCTATGATGCTATGAAAAGTCTTTCTGATAACTTTTTTCGATGTTGCTTTGTAAATTTACAAGAATTACTAAGAATTTAAACAATTTTCATAAAAAAATTTAGAGTTTGGCTATTTTTTAACAAATAGGCTACATTTTTTTGCAGAATGAACTAAGAATGTCATTCCGATGACTTTTTTTGTATGATGCTTTGCCAATTTCCAAGAATTATTGATTATGTGAACAATTTTTATGAAGAAATCATGAGCTTGGTCTTTTTTTAACGAATAGGATGAATTAGTTCAGGGTATCAAGAAATAACTATTATATATCAAATAACTATTTTCTACGATACTTTGAAAATATGCAATAATTATTAATTATTTCAATAATTTCCATAAACATATTCAGAGTTTGGCTATTTTTCAAAGAATAGGCACAATTTGTTTACGGAGTCAACTAAGAATATCTTTTCGATGACTCTTTTCTATGTTGTTTTGTAAATTTACAATAATTATCAACAATTTAAACAATTTTCATACAAAATTCAGAATTTGGCTATTTTTCAACGAGTAGGCTCAATTTGTCTACGGAATCAATAACAAATGTTTTTTTCAAATAACATTTTTCTATGTATGATACTTTGAAAATTTACAATAATTATTAATTATTTAAACAATTTCGATTAAAAAATTAAGAGTTGGGCTATTTTTCAACGAATAGGCTCAATTGTTTACAGAATTAGGTAAGAATATCTTTCCTATGACTTTCTTTAGATAATGCTCTGCAAATTTCAAAGAATTAATTATTATCTAAGCAATGTTGATAAACAAATTAAGAGTTTGAACATTTTTCAACGAATAGGCTCAA
Source organism: Andricus curvator (assembly GCA_932195095.1). NCBI lineage: Eukaryota > Metazoa > Arthropoda > Insecta > Hymenoptera > Cynipidae > Andricus > Andricus curvator. Next base: position 172,924 of record CAKNYM010051880.1, on the reverse strand, counting down.
TTTTTTTACGGAATCAATAAAAAATGTTTTTCAAATAACTCTTTCCTATGTATGATGCTTTGAAAATTTACAATAATTATTAATTATTCAGAAAAAATTTATCAAAATATCCAGAGCTTGGCTATTTTTCAAGGAATAGGCTGCATTTTTTTCTAGAAATAACCATGAATATCTTTCCGATTACTTTTTTCAATGATGCTATGAAAAGTCTTTCTGATGACTTTTTTCGATGTTGCTTTGTAAATTTCCAAGAATTATTAATTATTTAAACAATTTTCATAAAGAAATCATGAGCTTGGCTTTTTTTCAAAGAATAGTTTCAATTTGATTACGGAATCAATAAAGAATGTTTTTCAAATAACTCTTTCCTATGATACTTTGAAAATTTACAATAATTATTAATTATTTTAAAATTTTTCATCAAAATATTCAGAGTTTGGCTGTTTTTCAAACGAATAGGCTCAATTTGCTTACGAAGTCGACTAAGATTGTCTTTCCGATGACTCCTCACTATGCTTTGAAAATATACAACAATTATTAATTATTTAAAAAATTTTCATCAACGTATTCAGAGTTTGGCTGTTTTTCAACGAATAGGCACAATTTGCTTACGAAGTCGACTAAGAATACTAACAATTTCGATTAAAAAATTAAGAGTTTGGCTGTTTTTAAAGAATAGGCTCAATTTGATTACGGATTCAATAGTCTTCTAAAAAAATCGCCTTTCTAGCTTGAAACATGTAAATATTTGTTTAAAAGTTATTTGGTAGACAAGCTCCTGAAGCTAAAAGAGCAGAAAAAGGGTCGCTGAAAAAGAAGCCATCAAAGCCCTATCCTCATCATTTCGTATTGTATCTTTTGGAAGACATAAGCCTTTTTCTCTCTCGACGCGACGCCCCCACATGCTGAAACTCAGGTCCCTTCCTTCCTCCTCACCAAGCGTGGAACTCACTCCAGAGTCCAGCAGAGCCTCAGTCGAGGCAATGCGTTTGTAGTGTGCGCGTCGTTTTTGGAAAACGTGGTTTGTGCTCTCCCGTGACAGGGACCGGCTTTTGAAAAGAAAATTCATCCGAACAAATTGAATTTCCCGCTCTTTTCCTGGAAACATTCAGCAGGACTTTTGGTCGAGAAATTAATTGATTTTCGTAGGAAACGACAAAATCTCCTTTCACCTTCATTTGGATAGTTGTGCAGGTGCAAATTGGGTGGTTTGTGCTTTGGAAACGATCGACTCGTGACTGGTGATTTTTTTTGTTGGTCAAAAGTGACGTGCAATTTTTGAAAAGGATATTGTGTCAGAGAGTGAACTGTGCCTCTTGTTTGCAAGTCAAACATGATTCTTGTGCATTGATTTAATTCCTGTGGAGTCTATCCTGCTGCACTTTAGCCAGGGTAAGTTCAGTCAGGAAAATATATTTTTTTTTTCATTCAAACATAATTTCAAAATGAAGATAATTTTAAATTCACGGAGAATGGAACAACCTATTTCTTTGACCCAGAACAATTTTGTTGGATCAGAGAATATTTTTTCTGAGTGTTTCTCATCCTCCTTCTTCGTTTTGATGTGGAAACGAGAAAATGAATAAACGATGTTCACTTATCTTTCTTCAGGAAGTTATCGTTTCCGTTACTGTTTTTTCAGACCAAATAAGATTGGATTGAAGAAATATTTGGTTATGAAGTCATAGGGTTAATGATGTTTGCTTGTAATGTGTAATCAGTGATAAGAATATTATTTAATGATCTTTTATCTTTGAAAGGGGTGAAATAAGTATTTGCTTGTATAAAAGACTGCAGTTATTCAGATTGAAAAATAATTTGCATAGTATGAATAGATTATTCATATAATCATATAACCTGCAGTTGTCGACACACTTGTTCCAAATGAAAACATTCATTAAGGATACTCAATAGTTATCTCAAGTCCAAAAATGAACATTGTTTATTTAATTTAGAAACAATATTTCAGTTTAAAATTGTTTATTCGACACTATTATAAAAAGTGTAGAAGGTATAACAATGATCAGACCAGAAAAAAGACCTTGATGATGCTCAGAAGATCCTTTAGTGTCGATGTTTCAAACTCTTCATCAGGAAACACAAATTCAAAAACTCCATAGTCAAAAAATAACTTCTTGGGATCATTAGGAAGCGATTATGTTGCAATTTATTAAAGTCATACTCTCAAAATTCTTCTCTCGAGTTTGTTCTGTGAAAAACATTGTAGTTGTTGGTATTGTTTTGACCATTGTTGAAATATAGTGTAGTCTATCAGTAAAATATTTAGGTCATGTTAGGTCAATTTTAAAAGAGGATTAACTTCCTTATATGTATATATAGTATAATCATTTTTTAATATGTTCTTCATATTCTACTGATGGACTTCACTATACTTCAACATGGTCACAATATCAACAACATAGTTGTAGCATTTTGTCTCTCGAAATTACGGCAATACAGGATTTTATAAATCATTTTTAACAATGCTCATTGTTGAATCTGAGATAATCACTAAACATCCCGAAAAGTGCGAAATTTGTAACACGTTTTATTTTTGAGTTTGATTTTCTAATTTGAAAGTTTGCTACTTTCAACCCGTATGCATAGTGTTACGTTCATGTGATAACATGTTTATATCTCTTATCACATTGTTCCCAATTTTTATTCACCTGTTACTCAATAGGAAAGTTGAAATAATTTCGAAATTCGAGTACATGCTATTTGACAATTCTCAATTTTCTTAGCATAAGTAGCAGATGAAAGTAAAGTATCTTATTACTGGCAGTAAATAGCAATTCCACTTACGTTCTCTTCAAGAATGCCAAGCCGCCCAAGGGATACTAATAAAAAAGTAAATCAGGTTTATTCCATTTTTAAATAGGTATGTCCACGCCGTAGAAAATATAGAAGCATCCCACATGATTGATATGATCCTGTTCAAACTAATAATCTTTCTCATTAGATTAGATGATTAGACTGATGGATGAAGCAGGATTGAACCTTTTTTTTATCCCTCTTCTCGTTAGCATCCACATTTTCTGCTCTAACTTTTCCTGCAGTGAAAGTTGAAATGGAAAACTTTCAACTTCACTCGATTTTTGTTTATTTCAGTTTGGCACCTGAAAATTTACATAAATAGTAACAGGTTGATAGTATCGAAGTACAGTAGCCTCTATATTAGGGCGGAGTGAAAATGGTTTAATTAATCCGAATGACATCCGAAAAAAGTAGAAAATATATGTATTGAAATTTCCTGTTCGGTTTCTGAATTTGGAAATTAAAAATTTTGTTGGTTTTGTTTATAAGGCATTTTTAAGTTTTCAAACCCAAAAATCAAGAAGAAGAATATCTTTCAGATGACTGTTTTCTATGTTGCTTTGTAAATTCACAAGAGTGTTTAATTATTTAAACAATTTTAATTGAAGAATTGGGAGTTTGGCTATTTTTCAACAAATAGGCTCCATTTTTTACAGAATTAAGTAAGAATATCTTTCCGGTGACTTTTTTTCTATAATGCTCTGCAAATTTTCAAGGATGAATTATTATTCAAACAATTTTGATAAACAAATTTAAATTTTGGCTATTTTTCGAAGAATGGGCTCAATTTGATTACGGAATCAATAAAGAATGTTTTTCAAATAACTCTTTCCTATGATACTTTGAAAATTTACAATAATTATCAATTATTTAAACAATTTTCATAAACATATTCAGAGTTTGGGGTTTTTCCAAGGAATAAACACAATTTGTTTACAGAGTCAACTAAGTATGTCTTTCCGAAGACTCTTTCTATATTTCTTTACAAATTCAGATTTTGGTTGTTTTCAACGAATAGGCTACATTTTTTTATAGAATTAACCAAGAATATCTTTCCGATTACTTTTTTTTCTATAATGCTATGAAAAGTCTTTCTGATGACTCTTTTCTATGTTGCTCTGTAAATTTACAAGAATTGATAATAATTTAAACAATTTTCATAAAAAAATTTAGAGTTTGGCTATTTTTTAACAAATAGGCTACATCCGAAAAAAGTAGAAAATATATGTATTGAAATTTCCTGTTCGGTTTCTGAATTTGGAATTTTATTGTTTTTTGTTTTTTATAAAGCATTTTTAAGTTTTCAAACCCAAAAATCAAGAAGAAGATAGAAACCAATTAAGTTTTTTTTACATTTTTCGAATGCCAACCCACAAATTTGTTTCACGGGGCCAGAACGGTTCGATTAATTTGAGCATTTTCACTCCGCCCTATTCTACATTCCTCTAAAAGCCCTTAAGAAAAACATATTACAGGAAATTCTGTAAAGGCTCATAATGATCTTCCTATAATGATGCAGAAAATAGAAAAACTACAAAAGATTGATTTATTTATTTAGCGCAGGAATTATAATTATTTCAAAGGAATTTTACCAAATTTTCGACAGATTCAAGGGATTTCCAGATAACTAAATTCTAGAGAATGAAATTTTGAGGGATTACAAAAATTTAAAGGAATTTTAATTTATTTCAAGGAATTTCACAAGACTTCAAGGATTTTATTGAATCTCCAATGATTTCAAAGATTTTTAGAAATTTGAACAATTTCTTTTAGAGAACTTTAGGGAATAAATTATATTTTATTTTAAACGATTTCTACGGATTTAAAAATTTTCAAGCAATGTGAAAGAATTAACAAAATTTCAAAGGATTTGAAAGATTTCAGGTTGTTTCGAACTCTAAAGAATTTCAAGCGATTTACAAAATTTCAAGGAATTTGGAAGAATTTTTTAAGATTCCCGAAAATTTCTGGAAAACTAAATTTCAGATAGTGAAATTTTATGGGATTTCTATCGATTCGGCATATGAAGAAAGAAATAATAATGCATTAACAAAATTTCAAAGCATTTTAAACATTTTAAGATATTTAAAAAGATACCGTAGAATTTCAAGAGATTTACAAAATTTTAAAGGATTTTAAGGAATTTCAACAGATTTCTAGAAAACTTTATGCAAGAAATTTAATTTCTGTTAAGTTTTTAAGGAATTTGTAAAGATTTCTACAGATTTTTAACTATTTCAAAGATGCCAAAGATTTTAAAAATTGCCAGGGAATTCAAAATGGATAAAAAAATTTCAAGGCATTTCTACGGATTTTAATAGATTTTAACAGATTACAAAAGATTTCAGAGGATTTTCATGGATTTCAATGAAATTTCAAGCGATTTGAAAAATATTAAGTAAATTCACAGATCCTTTCAATCTTTGAAATCCTTTGAAATTCCTTAAAAAATTTGTTTATCTTATGAATATTTCTTGAAATTTTTTAAATTTCATGGATATTGTTTATAATAATTTAAAATCTCTTCAAAATGATTAAGCTCCTGAGAAATGCCTTGAAGTGTTTTAAAAACTGTGAAAATCCATGAAAATTCTTTGAGATTCCGTGAAATCTTTAGAAATTCTTGAAATCACTTGAAATCTTCAGTGTCCCATAAAATTCCCTTGCAATCCTTTAAAATCCAGGGAAAGCTTGAAATCACTCAAATTATGTTAAAAATCGTCAAAATCTTTCAAAAGCTGTTTAAATTCTTTGGAATCGGTTAGAATTTTTTATAATATTCAAAAATCCGTGGACATACTTTGGAGTCTCTTGCTTCATTTTTTATATTTTTACTTCTGGTAATGGCTCCCACACAGCCAATAACAATTCCTTGAAATCTTCACAATAGGGCTGACGGGGGTCTAAAATAAAAAAATAAAAAAAACATTACCCAATTAATGAACGTCTCTTATGTTTTGTCAATGTGTAGACAGCGTGAATTTTTTCCATGTTATTGGGCTATACTGATTTCCCTAAAATATTTTTTCGTAAGCGAGGGACTGAAATATGACCACAATTAATTTTCTATCAACAAGATTTCATGAATAGGAGACGATGTTACGTTACATGCCTCCATATCTTATCTTCTTATGGTAAAATTTGATCTGCTGACTAATAAGACCAAAGCAGATTAAGAAGTGACGAGAAAGATCCAAACGAGTCCTCTTGAGCTTCTGGCATCCAGCTGCGTGCATCGTCAGGTATCTTTGTGTTATTTCTTGGAGGCGAATGCTTTCTTCGCTTTCCTTCACACGCCCTGTCAGAAGTAGGCGGGGTAGGTGCTACCAGGATTTGATTTCACTTCCAGTTCAAATTATAAGTATAATATAATAAGACTACTGTAATACTACTAGCAGGCTACCATAAATACTTCATCACTCATCGTATTCATTTTTCCATCACGCTTCCAAGATATCCTGGTTGCACCGGAAGACGCCTTATTCTTTTCTCAAACCACCGAACAAAAAGGTGTTGCAATATTCGCCACTCCAGGGCTGAAAATAAACCATACTGAAAAACCATTTCTCTTTTCTGAGGCTATAAGACTTTTCGAAAGTCTGTTTCAAAGGATATGATCAATCTTCAATTCTTCAATTTTGCTAAAGGCTACTAGATGGGAATTTTAGTACCCCAGTAGTGGCAATAACCCTGATGATGATTCGTTGTCGAAAAATGACTTGACTTCCTGAGACGTCGATCAACTGATTGACGTGTATCAACTGAAGTATCATGTGGATAGGCCACAAATAATGAAGAGTTCGGGAATAATTCGCGGACTCTCTTCATTGTTTCAAGTATTGTCTCGAGGATTGTCTTGAACATTGTCATAAACATTCTATGAAATTTTTAGATTTTTTGAACTTATAAATTAAAAAATTGCGGGAAAATGTTCCCAGTGAGTGACTCCCGAATAAAAGAGGATGCAACATATGATGTATGGTAAAATAATTTTTTTCCAGATGCTGAAGCACGTATCTGTCTCACCCTGGCGAGGGCGAGCGGACAGCGTGAGTCTAGCTTCGAGTGGTGGTGCCAGTAGTTGCGGAAGCGGAAGTCCAACCCCTGGACACACTCCACCCCCCTCAAGGGCATCATCATGCGCTTCCCTCGCACCCCTAACGGCGAACTCCAGTTTTTCACCAGCCGACACCGCACCCCAACAGGTCAGTTTCCATTCTTATTTTGATCTTTCCCACCATTTAAAATTTTAAATCACGGGATTAAGAAATTAGTCACGTCATCATGATACCTGAGGCAGTTTTTTTAACTTCCTTCTTCACTGAAAGCATGCTGAGTTATGATTAATTATATTCTTCATTTCTAAAGTAAAAGAAATAAAGTAGGGTTAACAGGGGTAAAACCGACCGCCAGGGTAAGACCGACCGCCGAGGCAAAAATGACTTTGCAAGTAGCATTTCTTATTCCCTAATTACTTTAATTCTTCTTTGCACAAAATAAAAGTTTTGACAATTACTATTTGTTCTTCATTTTGGATTGAGAATACACAATTTTGTTTCATATATTTTTTTTTCTTGACTGAAAAATCTTTCGTGGTTGGAAGTTAAACTACTTTGTTAAAAATTAATTTGCTTGTTTGAAGAATGATCCTTTAGGTTTATGCTGGTAGAATAAATGAATTTAATTATATTTATTTGCCACAAGATATTTATTAAGTGACTAAAATTGGCGTGGAAATTGAACGTTAGTGCGGTCATTTTATCTACCGCACTATAAGGTTAGGTGGGTAATTTCATCGTGGGAGATTGCAAAAAAGACCAACGCTCTGCTTAATAAAGCAAAGAGAACAGCATCACGAAATTCCCTGCGAATGAGAGCATGTGTGATGTAATAGATCTCAAAAAAACGTGTCAGTTCTAAAAAGAATTTATTTTCAAACAAAATATTATAAGAATGTAATCAATTATAAAACAATCATCATATTCTATAACTGTAAAAACATTCCAAAATTTATAGGAAGGTAAAAAACATTGGGAATGTTGCTCCAACTCAATCGGACAAAATTATAATAATTGGTTACAAGCTTAAAAATAACTTACATCATTCTAATGAGATAACATGGTTAGATGAGTGTAATTTGTAATACGATGGCCGATGAAAATCAGGTGGTATAATAGGTGGTTGAGATAGGTTTGGAGAATGATATAATGTTGTAAAGTTTTTATCTAGTTTCAATTTGAAGAAGAAATATTGTAAAAAATATTTGATTATTTGTCCAATATTTCCTTCAATAATTGCATTTTTTTTAAATATGATTACTTTACCATGCATCGTGCTTGTACTCATTCATGTGTAAACTTCGATATGAGTTACATCACTCTCTGCGATAACCATTGCACAACATCTCCCAAACAGTATTTTTCTGATTTTTTCAAGCATAACATACTCTTTTATTAAACTCTTCCATTAAAAGGCGAAATTGATTAATGTTGTGAGTGATTGGAAAACGTTATGACATTTAGAAAATACTCTTTTGTCACTTCCAAATTTAGTAAAATTTTTGTTGCATCTCGTTTTAAACAATGTAAATTTTCATTGTGTCTTCGTTTGTTTTCGTGAATCAAATATGTTGCAACTCAAAACTACCCCGAGCGTTTTACAGTGGAGAGTGTTTTCCTGATTTCTTGAGTCATGGCATACACTTTTATCAAACCTGTTGATCAATGTTTCAAGAGATTTGAAAATGCAGTTATGAAATTCGGAAAATACTGTTTTGTCGCTTCCGATTTTAGTTGAGAAATAGGATCTGTCGTAGAATACTTACGATTTCTCACGATCAGTGTGCGACTTTTCGTGTAGTGTGGTTTCACGTCCTTTTTTCGCAACCAGAAACTCGAGCTCTTCGAGAACGACTCGTCAGATGTTCGGACGTGTTTCTGCTACTGTCCCTTAGTGAAGCACATGTGGTGTCCAATTTTTTTTATACTCCCGCCTTTTACGATCGAAACCATTTTAAAACATATATTCTCATGTGTGCAATTCTTGCTTATGCTTATAGTTTTGTAAAATGATTTGTGCTCTCAAAAGAAAGCTGCAAAAGTTTTCCATGAAATATTCAGTCTTTCTGTCATACAACTCTAAGTATAGCAGTTTTTTATGGGTTCGTTTAACTGAAGAAACATTTTTGCAATTTGTTTTTTCAATTTTCAATGTTTTATTTTCTTTTAAATTGAATTGCGAGATTTGCAAATATGAAGATTGTCGTACTATGCTATTAGTGCTTAATCTTAGATTAGACACATATGTGAAGGATTAACAAACCATTTGTATTTATCGACTGACATGATGAAAAAGTCCCTTCTACGTTTATGTTCCCTCAACTTCACATGTGGGTCCTGGGTGAAAATTGACTTTGTATTTTCTACTCTCGTTTGTTTATAAGTACAAAATGTCGAGTCTGGTGGCTAAAGTTTGCTCCCACGTTAATGGAACAAATTTTTTTTTTCTGCGCAGCGCAGACTCACTATTTTCTAAGTCATTTCTCGATTGAAGTAAAGTAACAGAAGGCGTTTTATGTTCAATTAAATTTATCAACTTCTTCTAATTAATTTTGGTTACATTTATGGAAGAAAAGATAGTTTTGAGACATTCTCATAATTTGCGTATGGGCTTTAGGTCAGTGCAAATGGTTGAAGGCTCGAACAAATTTGACTGCAAAAATTGTACTCTTAAGTGTTTATATGAGGAATCATACATATTCTCGAAAAGATTCTGCAAGATACCAGTTTTTATTTTTGGTTTGACCTGTTGGTTGCTGTTAGTCTCTCAATCTTGTTAAAACCGTTTTTTGACAAACTTCCATCTAGCATTTCCAAAATATTTGTATCAATTATCACATATAATGTATAAGAGAATTCCTCTTAAGATTACTGACTTTGCAATTCCTCAAATTAAATAATTCGTAAAGTTTTTGCATTACACGAGCGTATTGAATAAGCGTCCATTAAGCCTGGAGACTTGGAGAGTCGACCTACAGTTTTTTCTGAAGGGACGAGGAATGCAGTGTGAGAGCTGAGATCCTCTGAATCGTCGCACATTGGGGCCATCTGAAGAAGAAACTCGTATTTCGGCTTCATGGGCGTATTTAAGAATAATAATAATTTATCAAGTAGTTTTCGCTTTCGAACTATTTGAGCAACATTGCAGACAAACTACATGTGAAATACTTTGAAATTCAGGCTCAAGTATATATTTCGTGAAAATAGCCATTTGTATTCATCTTCCTAAAACGATTCCCGATCGCCTGTAACGGTTTCATATGAGAAAGGAACGCATTGTAAGTATCCTCTTGCTTAAAACACACCTGGTTAGGTTTTCTTCGCAATGTTCCGGTTATGTGAGGACAGGTATAATCCACCTACTCCCTTGTTCATGCTCTGGCTTACGTAAGAAATGTATTAAAAATCGAAGAGATAATCTTAAAGAGATGCAGCTTGGTGTTATTCAGTAAACACGCGTTGGCGATGAGTCATTCCGCAACTGCAGATGTATTTCAATCATACTTAATCAGCGGACTTTCCTAGTTTTATTTAATTCGAATTTGCGTCAGAGCTGTTGACAGCCTCGAAAAATGTGGCCTTAATTCGAACGCAAATGGCGAAATATTACTGGAATTGGTGAAGGGATATCGGTTTATCGGGTGAATTTGGAGAGATGATTGCACTGTTTTGGGGAAATTCTATTTGATGATTCGTCTTCTTTTCGCAGGAAACGAAGTAATGGATCTATTTCACAGGAATTTTTTTAGTGAAAATGTTAGGCCCTGAAGGATTTTAATTTATGGAGAGACTTTGGAGAAATTTATTGCAGTGTTTTGGGAAAATAATAGTCGATGATCCGCCTCCAGTTCGCAGAGAACATAGTATTTTATTTTTCCCCTCCGGATGATTTTTCTTATGAAGCAAATCTGTGTGACAGGCTTGACGTCAAGTCAAGTTCCATGTTTCGTTCCGCTTCTAGTCCCAGGACCTGTCTCGTGCTCCTTCCACCCTCTCAACATCCGGCGCGGTAGCCCATAGTTCCTGTTTTCTTCTGTCCCTTCGTCTGACATCTTCGAGAAGTGAATCCTGATGGTTATACCGTCTTACCTCTATTTGCCACTGGCCAAGACATATATAAATGTTTGGCACGAATCGTCCTTGGATGCCAGATCAGATGTAATTAATTCACCAGAGAAAAGAACAGACGCGTGACGGGAGGCTTGTTTCGGGATATAAATGAAAGAATAATAATGCCCACTCGATAGTACATTTATCTTTCCTCGCCGATGTTAAGGTGTCTTAAAAGTTTAATCGTATGTGCAGATCATAAAATATATGAATAAAATTCATCTGATTGTATATACTCCGGCCAAAGTCCTTTGCACGCGAGCCCCAAAAACCCATTGTTCATTTGTTGTCCCAGGTTTATTTTCTTCAAGCGGATCTCATCGTTTATGCGCATTTGCGTCACAGAAGGTTGTACTTTTCAAAGGGGATTGACGGATCTGGAAAAAGGTCGGCGTTCAAGGAAGGTCGAATTTAGCCGTGTGTGACATGATCGTATGGGCGTATTTTTTAATTTGATGTTACGTCATTGTCAATATACATTAATGTTCTTCATTTCAAAAACATTAAAATCAGACAATTACAAGTGCTGTGATTTCATTCAGATGTCATATAGTATTCATATTTTTGGTTCTTAATTGGACTTAACTCTTTTTGAGTTGAAACAAAAATAAAACACATAAACAAATAAAGCCACAATGCTCATTTTCATTGTTCGAAATGAGATGCAGCAACATTCACGTCAATTGTTTTCGGTCTAATATTGATAAAGTGCCGTGACGATTGTCTGCGAGGTTTGAAATGCATTATAATAAGAATGGAATTCTTTGGATTATGTTGGGTTTGTGAACTTTTAGTGTCTCGCTCCCGATTTCAAAGGTGTTTCTCTACAAGGAAGAAGGAAGTGTTGGAGTTTAATAAATTCTTCGTCGCTTTAATTAAAACCGCACCCGCATTGTATATACGAGGCCGGTAAGGCGTGTCTGGGGACTCTCTGTGATAGAGTGATGGCTCACAATGAGGTATATGCAGAGGTTGTTGCCCAGATGTATCAAATTAATCATGCACCTATTGAATTATCTCAACAACAAAAATCTTGGAAAAACTCTGTATAAAATAAATATTTCATTTGATAAAAACTAACTTAATGACTCTGTTTCTCATTTGTATTTAACTAATGTATCTAATTTTCCCCTCGTGAAACTAATTGGGTAAGAGCTTTATTTCTGGCTGTTTTGTTTATCCACAGCAGTGGGAAACCGCGTTCTTTCCCTTTCGATTTAGTAGCAATTTCGATGAGGCCGAGCACATAATAATCGACTCGTTCCCTCTTCGTAGATAATTATAGGCCATCGTCTGTCTTCTGATGCATCAATCCCCTGGGTCAGTAATGTCAGTATCAGTGAGGGGAAGATTGTGATTCTGAACCGAAATGCTGTCGTTGACTAAACACTATTTTTCGAATGGAACGAGATTCCTCTACAAAGCTGAGACCTGCAATCTTTCTTCTTTCTTTACTTTTTATCTTGTTTCGACATTTTTGTTTATTTTTAAGAAGGGACAATGCTTTCCCAATGTCTAAATAGTTTATTGTGACTAAGAACCAAGTTGAAAAATGAGTTTCAATATCTTTTTAAATATGATGAAAGTTATCGCTATACCATATATTTTTATAATCTGGAAATCCTTCCTGTAAAATGACAAGCAACTTTAAGTCAATACAGATTACAAGTAGTAAAACTTCCTGCGAGATAAATCAGAGCTGCTGCTTTTCAGATCGAAGGTTCTAATCACACTCGACCGTTTCTCTGTTTATCAATTCACGAGACATCTCTTATCAGTATTCTTCCATGTTCTCAGTTGTTTCCGTTTCTGTCTTATTGTTAGATTTTATTGTTTTATCGGGAAAAAACACGATATTGGCGCCATCACGGATAATCAATACATGCAGCTCGCGTGCCACGTCCAATTTTCAGTAGTAAATTCTGACTAAAGGAATTCTTTCACGCAATACTATAAATAACGGGTTGTGCGTACCATTTGTTAAATCAGAGTCATAAAGCTAACTCGTCTCGTTACATGGATCAATGGGGAAAAACTTATTTACAGAATAAACAGCTAAGATAATTTTAACGATGATAATTTCTGAGGTAAATCTGAAATAGCCAATATTTTTACTTGAACTATTAGGAACTTATAGCGTTTAAAATTGAGTTTGATATACTAGCCACTACTTTTTAGTCTAGACATTAAAAATGGTATCTAACTAGAATTTGATTGATCGAGAACAAGAGTCAGGCTCGCTGAAACCGGTACCATCTTGCGTCAAGGTCGTTGCATAATTTCTCATCAATGTGTCTTCAAATTACGTCAGGTACACTTTGCAATGTGCCTTTAACCAAAAGATGAACAAGGTGTATCACGATGCTTAAACTGTATCAGTAATTGATGATTGTGCAATCTTAATGTCTGTTGTTACACTCTTCATCAGCACTTACAATCGAATGATTTGCATATTGTGCAGTTTTGATCAAGCGTAATCAGAGCTACAATTTTCAAAGTCTAGGGTTACAAGTAATTACTGAAACATAACGAAGTTATTCTTGAAACATATTTGAAAATAAGCCGAAAAAAACTGTCAAGTGTCTTTAATCTGTATCCGCATTTTTTAAATCTGTCTAATCTCCAATTAGTATCTGGACGCAGTCATTGTTCAAATCCTTTACGCAACAAAAACTTGCTTCCTTGCTTGAACTAATTGTCTAAGTAGATGAATCTATTTTAATTTGACTACTGTAATCGTTCAAGCATAGCAGACATAAAAGCTATCCTAGAATAAAAATAGACATAATCACTGGCATAGATATTTTTCACCTTCTGTTCTTTTTTTCAGAAAACCTGTTACTGAAGCTAATAAAGATATTATGAAAATTTAGTATCTGGTGAAAGTAAACTATAGATTTCAACACAAATTTGTCGTAAATAATGAGTTGGTCCAAACAAGAGTGTATTAATTTGCTTTCATATTGACAGATTTTCACTCTTGTAGGTGGTCAAACTGACAGCCTGATAATGTTGTGATAAATCGGAATTTCATTGCTGCAATAAAACCACTATTTTCTAGTATAGCATTCATTCATTGAAATTCATGGGAGGAAAATACGATCGTGAATCAAAGATATAGCGATTAGCAGTCGGTTAACAGTGAAACCACATCGCCATATTTGTGTCCATGTCCACGTGGTTCATTATAATTACATACAAGTCTGCCTTTTCTGGTCTTACTAGCATGTACATTGTACAAGTTGTATGTAGGTGAAACGTAAGCAGGAATATTGTCGTTTAAAATGTGAACATTGCTCATTACAAAGAGGCTTGCATTATTCTCTTAATTTCCACGTAAAATTTTACAATCGACTTCCAGGATCTAAATTGTTTTAAATTTCGAACGAAATAAATAGGAACTTTGATAAGACCATGCATTTTATTCATTGCATAGAAGGTTTGAGTAAGTACAACAAGTTTAATAAACCAAAGAAGAATTACAAAAAGGAAAAGAGACATTACTCATATAAAGACGAATCAAAAGTATTACCTTTAAACCCCATTACTTTGCTACCATGGTCTGATTCTATCTGTTCATGAAAATGATACTTCAAATAGGAACAATACACTGCTTCATATAAGGCATAGAGAAAGAAAGCAATTACACAGCAAATTAAGTTTATTGCAGAACTTATAACAAAATTGATAGGCTCTCTAGCTATTTCGTTGAGGTAACTCCCACATTCGAGCACGTGTTGTCAATAAATTTGCAATCCACTTACTCGACGCCCAAGCAACATAAGGACTTACACCTTCATGATGCCAAGATATTCGTGACAACGAGTGGGCCGGGGAATTGCATTCTATAAAAAAAGGGAATTGCTGTCCTTGACGCGCCACCCTGAGATCTCGAAATCCATCGAATCTTGGAGAACTGATTATGCATTTATTATCTAACAACCTATCTTTACCATGATACTCTGGTCGAGAAACTACGTATCTTATCGTCAGTCAACATGTTGTTTTCTCCATTTCAAAAATTACATTTATCTCTTCTCGATATTTTTCTCCAACCTCCAGAATTCTTGTTTAAAATACTTGTTGCATTCAGGATTAATTTCAGGGTTTGGCTATCATTTGTTTGGTATATCATCTCTGTAAGCACTCCCAATCATTATCATATAGAAATTTAATGAAAAGAGATATTGAATCCAAATTTCATCGCACGAAAAGCATTTTATTATATTTTTCCCCTTCATTTTATTTTCTTTTATCATTGGGTTCTTTTGGCAAATTTCTCTTTCTGCAACATCTGGTTTGGAGGTTTGTACAACTGTGGTAAAGTCCAGCCAGATGACCACATTTGTTCGTGCCAGGATGAACAATGACGTTTGTAACACTTAAAATTCTCCACGTATGGCATTACGGACTGCGAGGATCCTTTATGGGGTTTGAATAATGATACGTTATGATCGCCGCATAATGCACAGGACGAGTGGGTGGAGTCTGAGAAACCCCATGTGGTCGACTCGACCAACTTCAAGATCCATGTACAATTCAATTTTTTTCTCAACCATAAACTCAAAATGTTTTGACTATTGCAAAAAGTAAATTTGATTCTTGGTTTCTAGCATTATTCTATTTGTATCATGTAATTATAGAACTACGTATGGATGAAGAAGTACGAAAGTTACAATTTTCCTATAACCAGCAAAACTATCATCTTATGTCTGTGGACAAATAGTGCCACCATGATTAGATCGATTTATGTGATGATAGATAGAATTCTTTTTCATCACGATCAAGGTCATTCGATAAAATTCTGCTTGCTTTTTTTTTGAGCTTGATCCTTTCTCTTCAGTAGTTCCTCACATCCTTCTCGCCGCATTTTGCTTCGCGTGACGCACCCCAAGTTTTTGCATTCGCAGATCCGCGACCATAAGAACCCTTCCCTTCAAAGACCACGTTTCAGCAATTTCGGGTTAATAATCACCCCCCTCGTGGAGCTTTATGCGATCCACGCACGGAATATTTCTTTACAATGGCGGCTTTATGGTTCTCCAGAGAATTACCCGGGAGTATCGTGCCGTGCCTGGTCACGTGATCAATTTAATAACCCAAGTTTTCCCGTTTCTTTTCATTTACTACGAGCCCAAAGTCGCTGCGTGATCCTGATTAAAGTTGGGCATCAGAAACCTGTTCGTGGGTTTATTATGTTCGCTTTCGCAGACATCCGCCGCAAAAGGACCAACAGTAAACCTGTCTGCAAGCCAGAATTATCATCTCATCTCCTTAAATTATTTTTTCTCTCACCTTGGCTACCTGGGGCGATATCTGTCACATTTCATTTGGATCATGGCAATTACAGATACATCTTCTTCGGTCTGCTACTTAGTACGCGATAGTGGTGATATGTGATTGTGTATGTCCATGTGAAGAGGGAACAGATTGTCGAATTTATTTTAGAAGCTATTAGTAAGTGTACCATTAAGCCATTTCCCTTTCAGGGTAGGCGTGACACTACCCGATTCGGGTAGTGTTTCTGGGTGGATAGTTTCTTGTAGTAAATAACTACAAGTATGGGCTAACCACACCTACGAGGGGCCAACAGCACGCAGTATTCTCGAATGGTCACCCATCCAAGTACTAACCGCGCACGACGCTGCTTAACTTCAGTGATCTGACGAGAACTGGTTTTTTCAGCGTGGTATGCTTTTGTATAAAATATAAATCAAGGTCGAAATTGTCAAATTTGGGTTTTCGATGAAAAATCATACTTCAATGTATGTTCTATAGAACGGTTCAAAAACTAAAATCAAAATTAGTGAACTTATTTTACAAGTAAAGCATCTACATACAGAATTCACTCTCTTTCCCTATTTTTTTATATTTAAAAAAAAATTTCCTCTGTTATCAAGAAATTTCTCCTTCTCGCTTTTTCGCTAAAATACGAACTGACTTCATAGAACCCAATAAGAAAAGCCTACTATTTTTCATCGGAAGTTTTTAATTGAAAACTCTACTATTATATTTTTTATTCAGAATCCATCTATGTTGGTTAAAAATTCTACTATTTGAATAAAAATTAAACTATTTTATTGAAAATTCGTTTAACTTTTGTTGAAAATTAATTTTCTTAAGTAAAAATTCAACTAATCCATTTTTTGCTGAAAATTCAACGTTTTTAGTTGAAAATTTAACTAATAAATTTTTCATTGAGAATTTATTATTTTTGGTTGAAATTCAACCAAACAATTATTTTATTGGATGCAGATAGAACTATTTGGTTAGAAACCACATGGTTGAAAATTTATAAACTGTGTAGAAAATTTGTCTGTTTTGGTATAAAATTAATCTTCTTCATTAAAAATTCAACTTCAAATTTCAAGTCAATTGAAGATTGACCTACTTGGTTGAAAATTCGTGTTTTTTGTTTGAAAATTAATTTTTCTAACTAAAAATTTAACTATTTCGCTTTTTATTAAAAATTGATTGATTTTAGTTAAAAATTCAACTATTTGGTTAAAAATTTATGAATTTTTTAGTAAATTCGGTTTTTTTGGTATAAAAATTATCTTATTCATTAAAAATCCAACTATTACGATGAAAATTTGTTTTTTTGTTGTTAAAAATTGATTGGTTGAAAATTGATCTTTTTTAGTTGAAAATTGATCTTTTTTGGTAAAAATTTAAACTTATTGATTCAAAATTCAACTATTTGGTAGAAAGTTGAACTACTTTGTTAAACATTGATTTTATTGATTGAAGATTTTACTATTTGGTTGAAAATTCGTGTTTTTTGTTTAAAAAATCAATTTTTCGAACTAAAAATTTAACTATTTCGCTTTTTATTGAAAATTGATTGTTTTTAGTTAAAAAATCAACTATTTGGTTAAAAATTTATGAATTTTTTAGTAAATTCGGCTTTTATGGTATAAAAATTATCTTCTTCATTAAAAATTCAACTATTTAATTGAAAGTTAAAATACTTTGTTGAAAATTCATTTTATCAGTTGAAGATTCATCTCTTTCGTCAAAAATTCATCTGTGGTCAGAAATTAAACCATTTAGATGAAAATTCGTTTTTTTTTATTCAAAATGTTTTTTTATTTGAATATTAACCCACTGCACTTTTGATTGAAAATTTATATTTTTTCCTTGAAAATTCAACTATTAGTTTGAAAATTTATGTATTTTGTTAAAAATTTGTTTGGTAGAAAATTCGTCTTTTTGGGTTATAAATTGCAATATTTTGCTAGAAAATGAAACTATTGGGTTGAAAATTAACTTCTAGTGATGCATTCGAGACGATTTCGAGAAATTTCATGGAGATCGAGAATCTCGAATGAAAAATGTCGAGATCTCGAGTCGAGAATCTCGAAACTTTTTATTCGAGATTCTCGACCTCCATGAAGTTTTGAGTTCACCTGAACATGTTTCAAGAAAATCTCGAATTTTCTCGAAATCGTCTCGAATGCATCACTATTAACTTCTGAATTGAAAATAATATTTTCGGGTAGAAAAGTCAACTTTTTTGTAAAAATCTCGTCCTTTTGTTTGGGTGACAATTAATTTCGTTTGGTTGAATGTTCAACTATTTTGTTAAAAACTTTGTTTTTTTTGGGTTGAATTCAACTGTTTGTGTTTAAAACAAAAATATTTTTTTGTTTAAATAGCAACTATTACATTTTTTGTTAAAAATTAATTTTTTCCATTAGACTTTCAAGTACTTGGTTGAGAGTTAAACATCTTTGTTCAAAATTCATTGTTTTTTAAAGATTCATAATTTTAGTTGAGAAATGAACTATTTCGTGGAAAATAAAATTATTATTTTGTTATAAATATGACTATTATTTCAAAAAGTCCTCTTTTTGGTCGAAAGTTTAATTGTTTTATTTGAAAATTCGTCTTTTTGAATAGAAAATTTTGAGTTTTACCTTTTTTGTTTAAGAATCCGACAAATTGGTTGAAAATTCATCTTTGTAGGTTGAAAATTCAATTATTTTGCGCCTGGTTCTAAATACAACTGTTTGGTTAATAATTATTTTTTTGGTAGAAAATTAAACAATTTGGTTCAAAAATCAACTATTTTGTTGAAATCCTCTCTTCTGCTTGAAAGTTCAGCTGTTTAGTCTAAAATTAATTTTTTGGTTAGTTCAGGATTTATATCACCCTAAAGTGTCTCTCTGCCTCATTTTTCAACCTAGAGGGCTCATTCTGGGTCTAAAATGTCATAAACTTATCTACTTATACACATACAAAGAATAAGCTTCAGACTCGATTGCCTATCATGTACATTTCCAAGTTCCTTATCAGTCTGGACTTCGCAAAACCAATAAAAAGTACATGTTTTCAAATAATTCTTCAATCGAGCGATTCACTGAATGAGAAGGCAGATAAAGATCGACGTAAAGTCTGAGTCAATAAAATTTTACGGAGTGTCAAAGATCATTCGCATTTCCGCAGATGTAAATAATTTTTGTACTTATCATAACCTCAATGAAACGAATCCTTCTTCAGAGGCTAACCAAGAATGGTCTATCCAATAATAATAATAATAAAAAAAAAAAAAATGAAAGCCCGCGATGCTGAGTGAACATCTGGCTCAAGTTCTACCCCTTCGTGAATCGCAATCGCAATTCTAACTCGTAACTCTTGAAACACTCTTCTCAAACTCCTTGATTCTCGCACCTGCAAGCTACCACAGAGACCAGAGATAACCGGATTTATTTGAGAAGCCAGATCTTTGCGTCTTTATCGCTCCAAGTAAAGGATAATTTATGAGGAATAGGTTCAGAGCAGTTGAGATAAGAATTTGAGTAAGAAATCTCTATTTGCTCTCCTTGTGGATGAAAAAGAAATATTGTTGCCCTATCATTTTTCTAGGAAAAGTACCCTTGTTTTTTCTTATTATTTGACATAAAAAAAATTTGACTGAACGCAGAAAAAATCCTCTTGCTGAAAAGGAACCCAAAACGATGAATTTTGTACCAAAGGAAACTCCAGTTGGACCTCCTAAGGAAAACGTAAACAGTCAGGGCCGCCTGAACCGTTTCCAAGTCAAAAACATAATATTGCGCAATATACTCGACTGAGTACTCGCGCACTGCGCCCCCCCCCCCCCCTAGAGGCGATAGTCGCAACCGTCTCTCGCCCTGCGCGCTGAGAAACTACGTGGGCCAGAAATTCTAGGAATTACTAAATCGGGGGTTACTAAATCGGGGTCCGAGTGTATTTCTATTGGACTTTAAATCTTGGAAATCCTATTAAAATCCATTATATCTTATGAAATGTTGTGATAACCCGCGAAATATTATAAAATTATTTCATATCTTTACATTCCGTTGAAATCCGGGACTATTCTTTGAAACCCCCATGAAATTTCATGAGATTTTTGAAAATTTATTAAAATCATTAAAACAGTTGGAATCCTCAAAAATATTATAAAATCTGTTAAAATCCCTTGCCATCTTCTAAAATATCCTGAAAACTTAGAGTTTTGTTGAAATCCCTCCAAATCTTCCGAAATTCTAGGAAATCCTAGGAAATCCTTTGAAACCATTGAAATCCTCGAAAATGTCCTAAACTCTTATGGGATTTTTGAAATCCTTTCAAATCTTTAGAAATTTTAGGAAATTCTTCAAAACATCTTATGAATTTTTTTAAACCCTGGTCATTAAAGTCCTGAAAAATTACTTGAAATTTTTTGAATTTCTTGAAAGTTCTTTGGAGATTTTCTAAATATTCTTAAATATTTAAAACCTTCTGAAATCCCTTGATTTTTCATAAAGCTTTTGAAAATTCCTTGGAATCTTTTGAAATATCCTGAAATATTTAAAATCATTGAAATCCTCAAATTTCTCATAAAATTCTTTAAATCCCTTACAATCTTTTAAAATATCCTAATATCTTATAGTTTTTCAAAAATCTTTCCAAATCCTATGAAATCCTTGAGAATTTTCCAAAATTTGAGAAAATTCTTTAAAAAAAGATTAAATTTTTGAAATCCAGTGAATCCACCTAAAATATTTGAAATTATAGGAAATCCTTTAATTCTTGTGACATACTTTCAAATCGTATGAAATCCTTCAAAATCTTTGTAAATTTTAAGAATTTCTGCACAGTCCCAGAAAATGTGTTTATATCTCTTGAAATCCGTTGAAATTCCTTAGAAATCCTTTGAAATATTTGGAAATCTTCTGAAATCCCTTGAAATGTTTCAAAATGGCCTAAAATCTTATAGATATTTTGAAATCCTTCGAAATTTTCCGAAATTTAAGAAAATTCTTTAAAACAAGATTAAATTTTTGAAATTCCGTGAAACCACCCGAAATACTCGAAAATCTCTTTAAATCTTCGAAATTCTAGGAAATCAATTCTTGTGAAATACTATTGAATCCTATGAAATCCTTATAAATTTTGAGAAATTCTTCAGAATCCCAGAAAATTTGTTTAAATCTCTTGAAATCCATTGAAATTCCTTAGAAATCCTTTGAAATCTTTAGAAATTTTAAAAGTCCATTTGAATGTTTGAAAATACCCTGAAACCTTTGAAATCCTGCAAAATCCTTATGAAGTTTAGGAAATCCTTTCCAATCCGAAAAATGTGTTTAAATCTCACAAAATAGTTTGAAATTCGTTATAAATCCTCTAAAATATTTGGAATTTCTCTGAAATCCTCTGAAATTCTCGGAAATCCATTATAATCATTAAAAATACCCTAAAACCTTTTATATCCCATAAAATCTTTGAAAATCCCTCTAAATTTTGAGAAATTCTTCACGATCCAAAAAAATTTGTCTAAATCTCTTGAAATCCGTTGAAATACTTTCGAAATTCTTTGAAATATTTCGAAATCCTATGAAATCTTTAGAAATTTTGGAAGTCCTTTGGAATCATTACATTACCCTAAAATCTTTCAAATCCTATGAAATCCTTCAAAATCCTTATGAAGTTTCGGAAATCCTTTTCAATCCAAAAAATGTGTTTAAATCTCTCAAAATATTTTGAAATTCGTTATAAATCCTCTAAAATATTTGGAAATCCTCTGAAATCCATTGGAAGTCCATTGAAATCATTAAAAATTAAAGGAATCTGTATTATCGTTCGAGAATAACAGAAATTTTTAACGTCTTTTCAGACTAGATGGAGCTATGAATGAAAAATTATTTCAATTAATTTTTTTTCTGAAAAAAAAGATCTCTTTTCCCTCCGCTGGGATTCGAACCACAGAACTTCTAATGGGAAAAGCACCTGACCGGAAATCAGAAGTTCTGTGGTTCGAATCCCAGCGGAGCGAAAGAAGATTTTTTTCAGAAAAAGTTAATTAAAATAATTTTTACTTCATAGTTGCATCTAGTCTGAAAAGACGTTAAAAATTTCTGTTATTCTCTGATGATAATACAGATTCCTTTAAAAATTTTATTTGCAAGATCTAGCATAATAATGCGTAACTTTTCTGAAATGAAGTTTCTTCTTTCGATCTCTCTAGTAGCTCAATGGAAAAAGCACCTGACAGGAAATCAGAAGTTCTGTGGTTCGAATCCCAGCGGAGCGAAAGGAGAAGATCTTCTTTCAGAAAAAAATTATTTAAAATGATTTTTAATTCATAGCTCCATCTAGTCTGAAAAGACGTTAAAAATTTCTGTTATTCTCTGATGATAATACAGATTCCTTTAAAAATTTGATTTGTAACATCTAGCATAATAATGCGTGAATTTTCTAAAATAAAGTTTCTGCTCTCGATCTCTCTAGTAGCTTAATAGGAAGAGCACCTGACCGGAAATCAGAAGTTCTGTGGTTCGAATCCCAGCGGAGCGAAAGGAGAAGATCTTCTTTCAGAAAAAAATTATTTATTATTGATTTAAATCTCACAAAATCCCTTGAAATCTTCTAAACTTTCTCGAAAAATTTCTGGATGACAAAGCCTAATTGATACTTTCTTAAAATGATGAATTAAACAGGATGCGACCCACTCGTGAAATCCCCGGATGCTCAAAAGGGATCAAATGATTCGAGCAAGTGGTCGTAGGGCCCACTGAAACGGAAGTGAGATGCATAGTAAACACTCGAGCACGAGTCCAAGTTGATTGACCGGAAGCGTTGCATATTCATGCACACGCTCTTTATCAGTCGATCTACCTTTTTTTGATACTAGCTACCTCGTAAATGTTCACCAAATCACCTCGTTTTCCTTTGTTTCATAGACAGAGATTGTTCCAGGGTTATGAATCTCTTGTCTGTTAAAAAAAAAAAAAAAAAAAAAAAAAAAATACTTAACTATGTATTGTATCAGGGAATCTGTATTATCATGAGAGAATAACAGAAAAGTTTAACGTCTTTTTCAGACTAGATGGCGCTATGAATTAAAAATTATTTAAATCAATTTTTTCAGAAAAAAGATCTTCTTTCGCTCCGCTGGGAGTCGCACCACAGAACTTCTGAATTCCGGTCAGGTGCTTTCACATTAAGCTACTAGAGAGATTTCAGAAAAAGGTTTCTTCTCTCTATCTCTCTAGTAGCTTAACGGGAAAGCACCTGACCGGGAATCAGAAGTTCTGTGGTTCGACTCCCAGCGGAGCGAAAGGAGATCTTTTTTCAGAAAAAATTAATTAAAATAATTTTTAATACATAGCTCCATCCAGTGTGAAAAAGACGTCAAAAATTGCAGTTATTCTCTCATTATAATACAGATTTCTTTAAAAATTTGATTTGTACCATCTAGAATAATAATGCGTGTACTTCTGAAAAAGGTTTCTTCTCTCGATCCCTCTAGTAGCTTAATGGGAAAACACCTGACCGGAAATCTTTTTTTAGAAAAAATTAATTAAAATATGCATTGTATATTATTCGCATGCCTTCAAAAGTATTTTTAACTTCAGAGTTGGAAACCGGACTGTATAATTCTGCCGAGTAAAATTAGATATATCGCTGGGAGTACTGATAGGCTATCGGAAGGAGATAATTATTGTACCATTAGCAAGTCAGATAATAAAATTATTACTCGCAGAAAAAAAATGTTCTTAAAACGAAAAGAATCTTTTTCTGGTATTTACATGAAAATTTGGTTCAATCGAAGATATTTTGGGTAGTTCAAAGAAATATTTGATTGACGGAACACAATTTTGTTGTTGAATAAACAATAATTATAAATAATATGATGTTAATGTTTTTCGTCTATATGGTCCAAAATCAATATTTTTTAAATATTGATTATTAATTTTAAAAGTTGTGAAAAAATCTCTCTAGTTCCGCTGGGATTCGAACTCCAGGTCTTTCGTTCGAATCGCAGCGGAGCTAGAGAGATTTTTTTCACAAGTTATAAAATTAATAATCAATAATCAGAAAATATTGATTTTAGACCATGTAGACAAAAAACATTAACATCATATTACTTACTATATTTCGCTCGTAAAAAACCATAACATCAATTGAACTGAAATGAATTTTTATTTGTAAAAATAATTGATACCAATATATAATTTTGTACTGAGTAAATTTTTGAAAATTTAAATGTCTACTATTATTTTCCGAGGAATTCATCTCTTTTCGTTAAAACTCTACTATTTGATTAACGATTTAATTATTTTGTTGAAAATGCAACTGCTTTGTTAAAAAGTCGTATTTCTAGGTTAAAAAATAATCAGGCTACTTTGTTAAAAAAAAATTTTTTACTGAAAATTTAACTATTCCATTTGTGATTGAAAATTTATATTTTTTAGTTGAGAAATCACCTATGTGGTCAAAAATTATTCTTCTTTGGTAGAAAACTCATGTTTCTGGTTGAAAATTTAACTATTTTGTTGAAAATTCGTTATTTTATTGATAAAAAGTTAATTTTCTGATCTGAAAATTTAATTATTCAATTTTTTATGGTAAATTGATTGTTTTTATATAATTTAAATATTTTGTTCAAAATTCGTCTTTTTTTTATTCATTTCAACTGTTTTTGATTTAGAATAAAATTTTTTTTTTAATCTCAACTATTATTTGAAAATTCAACTATTTGGTTGAAATGTGCACTCATTAAAAAAAAAATTACTTTTTTGGTTGAAGATTTATCATTGTAGTTGAAAATTCATTTTTTGTTTGTTGTAAATTGATTTTTTTTTAGTTTTTTTTTTGTTGAAAATTAATTTCTTTAAGTAAAAATTCAACTATTCCGTTTTTGGTGGAAAATTCATCTTTTTATGAGAAATTTTAACTGTTTAGTTTGAAATTTAACTATTTTGTTAAAAATTTAATTATTTTACTGAATTATTTTGTTAAACAACCATCTTTTTTGTTTGAAAATTTTACTGTTTTGTTAAAAATTCGTCTTTTTGGTTTGAAAATTCATCTCCTTTGGTTGAAAATTAATCTGCTTGGATGAGGATTCAACTATTTTATTTAAAATTCGTATTTTTTTATTCATTTCAACTGTTTTTGATTTAGAATAAAAATATTTCGTTGTTGAAATATCAACTATTATTTGAAAATTCCACTACTTATTGGAAAATGATCTTTTTTGTTCCATATTTGCTAGTTAAAAATTAACTTCTTGATAAAAAAATTTTCTTTTTTGCTTGAAAATTTCACGCTTTTGTTATTTTTTTGCACATTGAACTATATTGTTAAAAATTTATTTTTTTCGGTTCAATTAAACTGTTTTCGATTTACAATTAAAATCTTTTCTAATTGAAATATAACTATTACATTTTTCGTTGCGAATTTATCTTTTATAGTTGAAAATTCATTTTTTGTTTGTTGAAAATTAAACTTTTTTTGAAATTATTATTTTTTTTTTTTAAATTAATTTCATCAACTAAAAATTCCATTTTTTGTTGAAAATGTATCTTTTTATTTGAAAAAAACTATTTAGTTTAGAATTCAACTATTTCGTTGAAAATTTAATTCTTCTGTTGAAAACCCATATTTTTTCGAAAATTCAACTGTTTTGTTGAAAATTCGTCCTTTTGGATTGAAAATTCAACTGTCTTCTAAAAAATTCGTCTATTTGACTAAAGATTCATCTATTTGGTTAAAAATTCAACAGTTTTAATTGAAGTTTATTGTGTTTTTTTTTGTTTTTTTTTGAAAATTTGACCATTTGTTGAAAATTCATCTTGGTAGATTGAAAGTTAAACTATTTGGATGAAAATTAAACTATTTTGTTGAAAAATTGTCTCTTTTGATTGAAAATTTAACTATTTGATTGTACATTAAAACTTGAAATCTTAGTAGATAAGTAAGGTCGTTCTGAAAATAGATTCCTGTTACCGATATGTTACCGACATCGAGACCATTTCATAGCTCATGTGGTTCGTGCCCATGTTAAGCTTCTAGAATATTCTAGAAGGTTACCGATACTCAGCACGGACACGAACCACTTGACCTGTGGAATAGTTTCAGCATCGGTAACATGTCGGTAACAGAAATCTTGGATTAGAAAACCCTCAACTTATCCACTAATCTTGAGCAATTCATATTGAGTTCAATACGGTACCTGAACATTTGTTTAATTTAAAAGAACTTATTCTTCTATTCCTCTATTTTCGTGAAAAATCCATGGTACCGACATCGAGACCATTCCAAAGCTCATGTGGTTCGTGCCCATGCTAAGCTTCTAGAATATTCTAGAAGGTTACCGAAACTCAG
>CAKNYM010051880.1:118308-146311 GCA_932195095.1 Andricus curvator | reverse complement strand
GCCCATGCTAAGCTTCTAGAATATTCTAGAAGGTTACCGAAACTCAGCACGGACACAAACCACTTGAGCTCTGTAATAGTTTCAGTGTCGGTAACAGAAATCTTTGGATTTGAAGCCAATGGCTCAATGACCTATTAATTTATCACACATCAAATTTTCATTCATACCCAGATGCAGTTACTCATTGAGTATTTTTTGTATCATAAAGTTTTTTTTCAACTCAACGAATGGTCACTCTGTCACTAGCATAAGTACAGAAGTAGCATTCATTCTACATCTACATCGAGCAATATCCGCCTAAGCGTTAAACGCTGTTCACATTGCTACTCTAGAAGCATCGCTTTCAAGTACGAAGTACGTTAATGTCTAAACGGTAGTTGTTTCACATACAGTTGGGTCTGTATCCGTTATGATGTATCATGAGTTAAACAACGTAATGATAGGAGCGGCGCCAGTGGTACAATTGTGCGAGTATCTCCCCTGTTTCATGCAATGAGTGCCTGACTGGTCACTATTTCATTCCCGGACTACTGTCCCAATTTGACGCTGATGGCCAACTTGGTCACCGAAACGGAAGCCACTAGGCCTCTGATTAAAAAACATGATTGCTCATTAACTGCACAGACCCCTGTGCCCTGTCTTGGACTTTATGCCCTGGAAGTGGAGACCTTTGATGGATCAACTTTATCGGGCAAAGGCCACGACCTTTATTGACTTCTAGAAGGTTTGTTGAACTTGCAAGGAACATGAGAGGGCTTTATTTTCAAAGCTTTAATGTTTATTCAGGGTATTATTCTTTAGTCTATAAATTATTAGAATTCTTGTTTATTTATCGCAGTCTTCATAGTCTAACTAATCCCCTCTTTTCCCCTTTTTCCTGTTTTTTTCAACTGAATCCGAACAGAATTAACAGAAGCCAGTAGGAAAATACCGAGGGATTATTCACTTCTGAAAAAACAATTAAATCCCGCAATTCCAAAATCTTTAAAAATCGGAATTAACTATTTTAGATTTCTGATCTCTCACTTTGACCCAATGGATTTTGAGAAGATCTCTCAAATTTCTTTTGAAGATTCGCGAAGATTTTTGAGGATTTGAAATTGATTTTGAGTAGCTGAAACTTAGGATCCCTGAAGTCTTGCAAATTTTAATCTGATTTTAGTAATAGTATTTCAACTTATCCCCCATTTCACCTTTTATCATTTTCCGAATTGAATCAAAACTGAATTAATAGAACCCAGTGTGAAAATCCAACTATTTTTGATTGAAAGTTAATTCTTTTTGGTTGAAAATTCAACTGTTCTATTAAAATTTGTCTCTTCAGGTTAAAAATTTAACTATTTTAGTAGAAAATTCAACTATTTAGATGAAAATTAACTTTCTTGTTAAAAATTTAACTGTTTTTAGGAAAATTTGAATTTATGGTAGAAGATTCTCCTTTTTTGATTGAAAATCCAACTGCTTGGATGAATTTGAACTTTTTTGTTGAAAATTCATATTTTCGGTTGAAAAATTGAACAGCTTTGTAGAAAATTCAAGAATTCAGTTGAATTTTTTGTCTTTGAAAAAACATTCTTGTTTAAAAATGCAACTGTTTTGTTGAAAATTAATCTTTTGTCTTTCAGGATTCAACGATTTTATTGAAAATTCCACTATTTGATTTAAAATTAACTTTCTTCATAAAATTCATATTTTCAAGTTGAAAATAATTTTTTAATAAAATTCACCTTTTTGGCTTGAAAATTCGATTTTGGTAGAAAATTTAAGTAAGTGGTAGAATATTTAACTATTTTATTAAAAATTAACTTTTTTGTGGAAAATTCATATTTTCGAGTTAAAAATTCAACATTTTGGCAGAAAATTAATCTATTTTCTAGAAAGTTCAAGTATTTGGTTGAAAATTCAAATGCTGCGTTAAAAATAAACTTTTTTGTTGAAAATTCACCTGTTTTGTCGCAAAATCGACTTTTTTTCTTGAAAATTCAACTTTTTGAGTGAAAATTAAATTTTTCGTTAAAAAAATCATATTTTCGGATAAAAAAATTAACTGTTTTTTAGAAAATTCAATTATTTGGTTGAAAATTAACTTTCTTGTTCAAAATTCATATTTTTGGGTTGAAAATTCAAAAGTTTGGCAGAAAATTCATCTGTTTGGTTAAAACCTTTTTCTAGTTAGTTGAAAATTAAGTTTTTGTTAAAAATTTGTCCTTTTGGCTTGAAAATTCAACAATTTGATAGAAAATTCAACTATTTCATTTAAAATTCAACTGTTCAGTTGAAAATGACCTTTTTGTTGAAAATTCAACATTTTTTAAGTAAAATGTAATTTTTGACTTTAAAATTCAACAATTTCGTCGAAAATTCAAGCATTTCGTTAAAAATGCAAGTGCTTGGATAGAAATGAACTTTTTTGTTGAAAATTCATATTTTCGGTTGAAAATTTGAACTGTTTTATAGAAAATTTAACAATTTGGTTGAATTTTTTTTTTCTTGACTGAAAAATTTTTCTTCGTTAAAAACACAACTGTTTGGTTAAAAATTAATCTGTTTTCGTTGAAGATTCAACAATTTTATTAACAATCCAATTCTTCGGTTGAAAATTAACTTTCTTGTTCAAAATTCATATTTTCGGGTTAAAAATAACTGCTTTGTGAAAAATTCTGCTTTTTGGCTATTATTTTCATAATAAAAGTTTATTTTTTCTTTAAAATACCTCTATTACAATTACATAATTTTTTGAAATTTGTTGGTGATGTTGTGAAATGAGTATCTGAATTCAGTTTTCAAAATTATTTATACATATATTTCAATTTTTTTGAATTAATTTAAAAGGTTATTAATAAATTAAATGTATCGTAATGAAATTTCAAATTTAAAGAAACATATAATGTAAACATTATTCAAATGTTTCAATGAAAATTATTGTGTAATGCTTTTTATGTTGTAAACTGATTAACTAATCATTAACTCATATAATTGATACATAATTGAATATTGGATATAATTTGTATAATAAAATTTTATGTTTATTTGAAATACCCCTATTCCAATTACACGATTTTTCAAATGTTGCTGATGTTGTGAAATGAGTATCTGAATTTAATTTTCAAAATTATATGTAAATATGGTTAAATTTTCGTGAAAGAAGTATAAAAGGTTTTTAAAAAATCGAAATTTCGCATATGAAAGTGAAAATTTAAAAAAAAAATTTAGGTAAAAATTATTTGCATTTTTTAATGAAAATAACTGTTTATTGCTTTTTATGTTGTAAACAGATTAATTAATTATTTACTGTTTTTTTTCACAATATTGAATACATTAAAGATTATGTAATTGAATATTGGCTACTATTTGTATAATAAAAGTTTATTTTTTATTTAAAATACATCTATTACATATTATATAATTTATTTAAATGTTTGTGATGTTGTGAAATGAGTTAACTTAATTTTAAACATTACTTGTACATATTTTTTGACTTTTTCGAAAATTAGTATCATTTTTCGTTTGGAAATTTAATTAATTTATAAAAATTCCTTTTTTTGAAAATTGATATGGCAACGGCCATACCACGCTGGAAACACCAGTTCCCGTTAGATCACTGAAGTTAAGCAGTGTTGGGCGCGGTTAGTACTTGGATGGATGACCGTCTGATACTACTGCGTTGCTGTTGGCGGTGATGGGTGTGGTGAGCCCACACTTGTAGTTATTTACTACAAGAAACTATCCACCTAGAAACACTACCCGAATCGGGTAGTGTCACGCTTACCCCTTGAGGCTCGCCGAAAGGGAAATGGCTTAATGGTATATTTGATCTTTCTAGTTGAAAATTCAACTATCTGTTTTGAAAAATTACTTTTTTTAGAAAATTATTATTGTCAATTTAAAAAAGTTTCAAATATGTAGAATGAAATAAAGTGAACTAAAATGAACTAATTTTCTTGTAATTTGTAACGCCTTCGCCAACACTAAATATACATAGTTATAAATAAAAGTAATAAAACAATTTTAGAAACCCCTTCAGTTTTCTCATAAGTGTGAAAATTTTTTTTCCGAGAAAGGAAGGGGCACGTCAAAACTTATGGGTTGACGACGTCGACGACTTCCGCTCGACAAGTCCGTCGAAGTTACGTGCATATTGCGATACCCATTTTGGACTGTTACGAAGAAATTCTGAAAATAGGCGTCGTAACGACGTAACGAAAAAGCCGGTCCTGCACCCTCGTTCCTTGCCTTATTTTCGTATTACGCGCAATGCACCTGCATTTCTCGCACATGCAAAATCAATTGCAAAAATCACGGAAATAGAAAATAAATCTCTTTCGTCATGGCATTCGATACCGGATTTCGGTTTGTATACAACTCGATAAGAATAACTCTGCAGCTGCAGTAGTATTACACACTAGGGTGGTCCAAAAAAATTATTTTTCTGATTTTTTAAAGTCTCAACTCCTCATTTCGTGTCTTTTGGTGAAAAAAAATTTCCTAATCTTTTGAGATTTTTAAAATTTCAGTAAGTCCTTCCATTTTAAAAAGAATCGTAAAAACTTTACAACGATGATGTAAAACTACCATGTGAGCAGTACGAATGAAAACAATTTTTAAAAATTCAATTTACCCCCAACTTTGCCAAAACTCACCTCTCACTCCTTGGTTGAAAATTCAAATTTGGTAAAAAATTCATCTATTTTTATAGAAATTTAACGTTTTTTTAATCGAAAAATGCAACTTTTTGTTCGAAAATTTGTCTGATTTGGTTGAAAATTCAATTACTTTATTCAAAATTGAAATAATTTTAAAACAAATATTTTGGTGTTGAAGATTCATCGTTTTAGTTGAAAATTCATCTCTTTATTTGAGGATTTAACTATTTTGTTGAAAAGTCGTCTATTTTTGTTGAGAAATGAAATGCTTGTTTCAAAGTTAAACTAAGTTGTCAAAAATTGATATTTTTTGCTAAAAAATGAATCTTCTTTGCTGAAAATTTATCTTTTTAATTAAAAATTAAAGTTTAGTTAATTTTTGTTAAATTTAACTTTTTGGTTGAAAATGCATCTTTTTGGGATCGAAAATCAACCTTCGTCTGAAGAAGCATCTGTTATATATTCAAGAATGAGACAAATTATTTATTATAACAAAAATATTAGTTTAGTCGCAGATCGCCAAGGAAAATTTATTTTAAAAGTCCCATAAAGTAAAAGGGTGTAGAGATAAAGCGAGAAACAGGATGCATTTTATGATTGTGTACCTTCCTAGAATTTATATCTTTTTTGTATATTTATGTTGTATGTATTTCTCTGATAAAAAAGTTCTTTAGAATATCTTTTATAAAATACATTCTAAAGAAAAAATAAATTATCAATAAATATTCCTAAAGATGGCTCATTAAAAATCTGTCTTAGAATATAGCCTCGCCATTATATTAATAAGAGTTCCCGTCATATTTTGCAAACATCATTGAATCCATGGTAAAATTTTACATATATTCTATAGAATTTTCTATTTCAAAAAATGAAATCTCATGTTTAGATTTTTTAAATTCACGTATGGGATTTTTTGAACAGAATCACTCAGAAAAATGTCCTCTTGTGACAAAAGGAAGTTTCTTGACGTGAATTTAATTTTCTCTTAAATTTAAAGTTGAGAAGATTTTCATTTGTCTCAACAGGAATCCTTTCGCAGCAAAAATTTTCCTTATGCGACTAACTTCACCTACTCTTGTAGCCAAGTAATTCTGTTTGTGAAAAATATATTCACCTCGTTCAAAACAAAACAGGCATGAGGACCATGCTTTTGTTTGAAGATAACTTTTTCTCTGAGTGATCATTGCCATTTTTCTTACGAAATAGTGATTAATGACACGAGAGCTGTAATTTGAAATTTTTGTTTAAAGTTTCCTGAATATAGTTTTTGTGGAGAATTTTTATCTAATAAATTAAATTCTCATTAAGAAATGAGAGCCACCTAGGATCCTCTAAATCACGCAATCCTGCTCGCTTTAATACATTTCACAATAGAAATTTCATAGTACGAAACATTGCGACTCAGTGACGCATGAGAAATTCCAGTAATCATTATTATACACTTCGTCGCGTTTAATTCGACCGATTTCTCTCCACCATGTGCGAGTCACTCTATAAAGTTGTTAATTGAAGGCAGCGAGTTGGGCGAAATCGTGAAATTATAGTGACACATGGGCTTACAAAAGTAACTCAAAGTCCATTTCAAAAAATTATGTGGTTCAGTAACCCTATTTATTTTCTTTATTAAATCAAATCAATGTAATAGCTTAGACTGATATTCTATTATTCTGATCTACTGTCATTTGTACCCTTGTTACTGAAGCACGGTTCAGTGACTGTTTTCAATCATACCGAAAGAACATCCTGTTTATTTGTCAGGGGATAACAGATAAAAGGTATTCTTAAAAAAAAATTATCTGCTTAATTTCCAACGTGATTGTGAGTCATCTGATATTCGTCATTTAAAAATGGAAGTGTAACCAGGAATTGCCTTATCGGTGTCGGTATAAGAACAGGTCTGATGTGATGAAAAGTTTCATCCACAAAGAAAGAACTAGGGTTTCAATTTTTTGCAGCTAATTTTCTCAGAAACTTATTTTGAACTTCAGCATTGTTCGTTGTGATGATCAATGCCAAAATAAAATTAATTGAACAGCTTTCAATGGTTCTATTCCACAACAGGAACCAGTTTCGGTACAATTTTGTTTCAGCTAATTTTCTTACAAACTCATTTTGAATTTCAGCAATGTTTGGAAGTGTAAGCAGAAACTGTCTTTTCGTTGCTGGTATCAGAAAATGTATGATTTGATGAAAAGTTTCATCCACAAAGAAAAAACTACTTTTCGCTGCAGCTAATTTTCTTACAAACTGCTTTTGAACTTCAGCAATATTCGCTGTAATGATCAATGCCAAAATGACATCAATTGAACAGCTGTCAATGGTTATATTTCTCAACAGGAACCAGTTGCGGTTCAATTTTGTTTCAGCTAATCCTTTTACAAAGTCATTTTGAATTTCAGCAATGTTTGGAATTCTTTTAGTTGCTGGTATCAGAAAATGCCTGATTTGATAAAAAGTTTCATCCACAAAGAACAAACTAAGGTTTTAATTTTGTTGTAGCTAATTTTCATGCAAACTCATTTTGTACTTCAGCAATGTTCCCCATAATGGCCAATGCCTAATCGGTTTCGGTATCAGATCATATCTGATGGGAAGAAAAGTTTGATCTAAAAAAAATTGGGGTTGCAATTTTGTTTCAGCTAATTTTCTCACAAACTCATTTTGAACTTCAGCAATATTGGTTGTAATGACCAATGCCAAAATGAAATCAATTGAAGAGCTTTCATCGTTTCTATTCCTCAACAGATACCAGTTTTTTTTCTGTGTACGAGTCTAAGATTGTTTTTCTTTTTAATTAGAAAAACAATCTGCCCTTAATTCTTCGTAGCCGGATTTTGGAGATGATACGAGGCAGCGTTACGACTTATTGACACTTGGTCAAGTGAAGTCAACAGAACGGGTTAAATGAAAGCAGCGTCATCGCTTGACGGCTCTTCATTTTTGACCTATAAGTAATAATCCTGCAATTTGCACAAAACGAGATGAAATCATTTTTTAGTAATTAGGATACTAATCTTTTAAATTAATAACTATTTTACTAAAAATTAATACAGTACATTTTAGGCCCTAGTTTGAGAGACAGCAACTGTTCTCGAAATTAATTAGCGAAAACTTAAGGAAAAGAAAGGTCCTGAGAAAGCCTGAGGAATAGATCGTTCACCACACTTGTTGGTGTTAAGAAATGAAGAAATTCAAATTCATAGTACGGGATTCTCGTTTCCGGAGGACCCAGGCAGGCCCAGCATCGACGGACGAACGTCTAAGAGTGCTTGTTTGCATTATTCATGAAAAGTTGTACCTGCACCTCGGCCACATAAGGCGCCCTTGTCACAACCTTATCGCTTTCGTTGCTATGTTAGCAGCTAGTCGTAGTCAGGTGTAAATCGTGTCAAAGACGCTATAACACGGTCTTAACTCGCGAACGACTTCACGCAATGTTTGAAAACGTGTGTGCATGCTCTTTTTCATTTTTTCCTCTTAATTGTTTTTACATTCTCCTCTTACTGATAAATCTGCTTCCTCCACTTCAAATTTTTTTCTTTACGCCTTCGTTAACTTGCTTTTTACTCCTTTACTTTCTTACCAAAATCTTTACACAGCAAGCATGTTAATTAATAATAATTTATACAGAATTCTGTTTCAGTAAGTTTGCCACCGTTGATTTTGGTTCAAAATGAAACTTTAGTTTTTTCTTTGTAAAATTGAAATAAAAACAATATAATAATGATTGATAAACCAGACTGAAGAAATAGCGTTTTAGCTATTCCGTCGTGTTTTCCTGGTTACTTGAACTTTCTTCATATGTACCGTGACAGGAAGCCTTGCTACTAACAACGACGTAATCCTATTATCTCAGCGTTGGTTCCCCTAGACGGATGTGCTTTTTACGAGCCTAATCTTGATGACGGAAAGGCAACTTATTTTGCTTTCATAGCGCTTTTCGTTGATTGAGGTACTTAATCTGACCATAACCTACGTCCTACGTTTACCGTTCTCTCTACGGCTGATCACCGTACATTCTCGAGGCCATGGAATCTCTTGACTCGCGTGCCGCCTCGAGTCTCCATCATCTCACACTGGACCGTTCCTGTCACCAACAAATACCAGGAGCGATGGTTGCATTGTTGCACGTACGCAATTACACATTCAGCACTGCCAGAGTCGGAGCCGGATGTCATTGTCAATGTTCCACACACGGCGTTACTGCTGTTGTGTCGACTAATTCTAATAACCACGCGCGTGTTGGTCGTATAGTACCGGGGGACTTGAAGTTGGACGAGTTGTTCTCGTTTAAAACAATCAGCAACAGAGGAAGGCCCAATTAGACCACTAGCCAGCGTCCGTCTACTCAGCACTGTCGAGACTCGAATAAAAATATGTTTAGGCTAACCGCTAACCCAAACGCCGCAAACAGCTTCTGTTTTATAAACTTGACTCGAAATTTTCATTGCCACTCAGAGGCGCCAGCCGAATATAGCCAGAGATATAGACATCAAGTGTCTCAGCCTCTCGGCGACACATAAATTTGGAAACAACTTATGTAAAATTGGGCCCCTAGGAAATGCTTTGCAGAAGTTGTCAACAAGTTTCAGCTGATTAGGAGTTCGGATGAACTCCGCGACAAAATATTTGCAGTTTAAATATAAGCTTTTAGTGTGAAATTATTCTGGAAAAAGTCTAAAATCTTTAAGGGATGTTAAATAATCCTTATAAGATTTGTTTTGTTTGGGTCAGGTTTTGGAATTTTGTTCTACGAGTATATAGAATATAGACCAATCTCCTCTTTAAGGTTGTCATTCAACTCCTTCGGATTCATATTTATTACTTTATTTCAAATTTGTAAGTGGTATTTAATTTTTTGAATCGACTGAATCGAATGAAACCATACACCATATGCTCATTGGATGTACTTTATTTAAATGTATTCGGAAACAATGTATTTGTGAAAACAAAGACAATGTAATACTTAAGAATAGATTTCTCAATCTTCGCGCACTTATTTTGAAGCGATTTCCAACCTCAATAGTTAATTAAAAAACTCTTCCGTTGTTTTGATTGTTAGGATTTGTCGATTTCCTTACTTGAATCTTTAAGGGATGTTAAAGCAACCTCCCAACATCATGTACACACAAAATCGTTAATCTCTCCAGCTCATGGGTACAAATCTTTTCTTTCTCTAGACCTGATCTGCAAACTATGAAGCATCTAGACAATTAAAGAGATTTTTTTCAGAACTTGTCAACGAGTTTCAGGTGTATAGGGCTCGGATGAACCACACGACAAAATATTTACAGGGTAATTCTAATGCCTGAAATTGCCAGCCCAAATATAACTTGTTCGTGTAAAATGAGTCTGAACTGGAGCAGCATTTAACTGGAATTGGCCTGAACTAATTCTTAACATAAATAAGACTGTTTTCCTATGTTTGTGGGATCAATTTACAACCAAGTCAACAGCTGAACCGTTTCTAAGGTCCATGCCGCTGATTTCCCGAATTGCTCCCGGGATTGTTTATACACAGTTCGTGTCCTCAAGTTTTTAGTGACCTGAAGTCAACTAAATTCTCCTACTCCATAAACGGATCTCGTATTGCAGGGGCAACGCATTTCTAAGTATGTAGCAGCTGTCGTTTTTTCTTAAGCGGCACGCGTCGGCTACTATGTGCATCCTCCTACGTGCTTTAACAGGAAGAAGAGGATCAATTGTCTTCTTGGAGGCGGGCATTTAAATTTATCAATCTGTGCAGTACTCCGTTTGGGAGGGTCACGATTTTGTCATAAATACAAGTTCTCGTTATTTTTCATGCTGCAGAACATAATTACTAGGAAACAAACAGAATCTTTTTGAACCCCATAGAATCTATTTAAATTATAGTTTTATTTTTTGAAAACAAAATCCAAAGCTTTAAACTCATATTACATGAGAAAATGACTTTTACCTTGGATAATAAACAATTGCACATCTTCGGAATTACTCAAGCAGAAAATTTAGGATGAGGTTGAATAAAAATGGTAACCACTGCAATGAAAAGTGAGTTGTGAAAACGATTTGAACACAACCGCAGTGAAGGATTATGCTCGTGTGAAAGAGTCACTTTATAGCTCGCTTTATAGCTTCCGAACAAGGAAATAGAAATATTATCAAAACATATAATTTATAATTCTAAACCCCCTGTTTAAAAATTAATAATAATGACTCTTCATTCCTTTGAACTGGTTCCAATGAATTTCAGAGTGCACGTGCTCACACTTTGGACTTCCTGCTAAATTGTTTCCTGTGCCCTTAACATACGAGATGGTCACAAAAAGTGTCGAGATTTTTACGTATTTTTGTAAAAAAAGGTTTGACTTGTGCTAAGGTCCTTGGTGAAGCCCCTCTTAATATGCCAGATGGTTCCTCTAAAAGTATAAACTAAAGACGAAAGGTTCTGCACAAAGACAGGAAGGAAGCATATATGATGGTATGATATTATGTTCCCTGTTCATCATAGGGAAAATATTGCGAAGAAGACTATGGAAGGCACGTGCTCCTTACAGTAGCCGCTATCGGCTATCCTCCATCCAGGGCCTACTTTTCTTTTGCTCTCCTCTTGTCTTGAACTAACCCGGACCGGAAACAGGTGTCAATTGTCAAGCTCTTTTACGGTCCTAAGAGCGGACGATCTCGATGAGGTGAACTCGAGCCTCCATCGCACCCTGCTGTGTGGTCCTCCTCTCTAAATACATTACAATGGTACATACCCAAAACTGGATCTTTTTCAACAGGTAGATTTTGGTGGTCCAACCGTATAAATTGGTCTCTTGAGAGACACTAAGTTAAACTAAAGTACCTGTAGATTCAGAAAACAATAGGTTGTTCCTTGGAAAAGATTTATTTTTCACCTAAAGACAAACTATGTGTGGCTCTTCCTCGGGTTCTTCGTTGTCGGGTTTTCAAAGAACGTATCTTTTTTACAAGTTGTGTACTCCTCCGATCTGATTTCTTTGAGTTTCTCTAAAAACATTTCACCACAAATTGAGCACATACATTGATAACAAAGCCTGGGATATATGACGAACGTGCATGACACCCGGAAAGAACAAACGTTGATTAGCAGAGTAATTACGGCAGATTGGTACTTCTGAGAAGCACATTGTAAACTCGATTTCTTCTATTATTTAATAGTCTGCTTCGTTTGCATTCCATTGTAAATAGAGCACAAGTGCATTCTTCCTTTGGAGAGCTATACATGCATAACAAGAGAGAAGAGGTCGCGATACCGTTGAAAAAATCTCACTTCCGGCTTAGGTTAAAGATTGCTCAGAGTACAGCACATTCACAGACAATCGAATTATGTTGAAATTTGTAAAAATCACAAATTTTGGATTATATGTTGTCGATTTTTGCGATAACAGAACAGAATAAGAGAGATGCTGAGACTCATGTGACTAAACTAAAATGATATAGGGCG
This sequence comes from Andricus curvator, assembly GCA_932195095.1. NCBI lineage: Eukaryota > Metazoa > Arthropoda > Insecta > Hymenoptera > Cynipidae > Andricus > Andricus curvator. The sequence continues at coordinate 134,218 of CAKNYM010051880.1, read as the reverse complement.
CACAAAGTGGAATTGTGAATGCTTATTAAGCAGAATAACGAAACAGAGGCTGTGAGAAGAGTCTCTCTTCAGTGAAGTGGTCTGCGATGCATTCCTGACAATCTCAACCCTTTTCAGGCTTTTGCCTCTGACCCAAAAAAGCTCAATTTAGCAGCGTCAAGTTTCAGCACGAAGAGGTGGCCTAAATTTTAGATGGCACACTGATAACTAATAACTCTTCATTAGGGTTCATCCACAAATTACCTAAGATGATTTTGAAGGAAGGAGTTTGGTACAATCATATTGTTACTTGTGGGGCGATGAATTAGAAGATCTTACGTAAAAAAATGTTTACAACAAAAATCTTTTAGAAGAAAAAGATTAAGTCTGTCTTGGCAGATGATTGCTAGACATTAGAACATAGAAATCCACGCGGAAGTGTTTGAAATCGGTGGAAAAAACCTGAGCCGGGTATTACCCAATCTGAAAAATCCCGGTCGGGTTATGTAAACCGGGTCGTGCGACAATTCAGAAACAAAAGGTGCCGCTCACTAGCATGACTTCCTTACAGCAGAGTCTCTATCGAGCGTGCGAATTATCTTCTCTTCTATTGGTAAAAACAATAACAATCCAGTCTCGTTGGAATCGTCCCAGGCTTAACGCATTGTCGGTGTCGAGAATGTGCGCCGCGAAAGTATAAAACCACCGGAAATTTTATATTTCATCAGTGGCTCTTCATGCGGATGCTATGTCATTCAACAATTAGTTCTTCGTTTCTGGCGTCGGTTCTGAAAGGTGTAGTGAAATTCCTAATTTCGTGAGAAAAAAAGGCGACGAGAGAGCATTTCTGTCTCGCCCAGAAGTAGAACAGAATTATCAAATAATTGTTTATGTGCTAATGCTCTGGAACAGGAATTACAAGAATTGTTACAGTTAGTAGGAAACAAACACGCATTTAAAAGAAAAAAAAAAGAAAAAAACTTTTTTGTTGTCTCATCGAATTTTTAAGTTGAAATATAAACTTAATATTGATACAACATTGTTGTATTCCATAGTATCTATCATCTTAAATAAAATACCAGAAAAGCAAGGACTACATTCTTAATAATTAATGAAAAAAAATCAGAATCTAAAGTTGTTCGAAGTTGTAAGTTTTATCTGAAATAAATTTAATTTAATTTGAAATAACCAATTTCCGATGGAAAATGCTCACATGCCCTATCAACAATTGTTTAAGATTATAAATCTCAAATTTATGGTAGAAAACGCCAACAAAACCAAAAATTGTACAAAAATAGTGAATTTTTTTATTAAAAATACTAATTTCTGAAGACAAAAAAGCATAATCTACAATTGTTAACTATTATCAATTTTGTCCTAATCATGATTATTTGTGTTTTAAAATACCAATTTTCGATTAAAAACGAATTTTCAGCCAGAAATGAATTTTCATTAAAATACGTGATTGTTCAACCAAGTAGTTCAATTTTTATTTAAAACTGATATATTTTTTACTGAATATTTGAATTTTCAAATTAAAGCCACAAATTTTTAACCAAAATAGGTTTTTCAAATTTCAATCAAAAGAGAAATTTTTTTTTTACCTAAATTGCAAAATTTTCAACCCAAAAGACTAATTTTTAAACAGAAAAATATAAATTTTCAACAAAAAAGTTGATTCTGAACCAAATAACTGAATTCTTGAATAAAATATTTGAATTTTCAAACTTAAAGGTGAAATTGTTAACAAAGCAGTTGAATTTTCAACTCTAAAGTATGAATTTTCAATAAAAAAGTTATTTTTTAACCAAATAGTACAATTTTCTGCAAAAATAGTTGAATTTTCAATTTAAAAATCTGAATTTTCAACAAAAGAGGTGAATTTTCAACAAAATAGGTGAATTTTCAACCAAAAATTTTCTTTCAGATTTTCATTTTATTTTACGAATTTTATTTATAAGACCATTTTTTTTATGTTTCAGGTGAGTTCATTCTCCATGAATTAATTGCATTAATTAATAATTGCATTGCACAGAAAATTTGAGTAAGTACAACAATTTGAATAAAAGAAATAAAACGAATTTTGAACAAAACAGTTCACTTTTCATCCAAAAGTAATGACTTTTTAACAAAATAATAAAATTTTCAATATTTTCAACCAAAGAGATAGGAATTTTCAAATTGAATGATGAATCTTCAACTGAAATAGTTAAATTTTCAGTTGAAATAATTAATTTTTCATTTTTAGAAACGAATTTTTGACATATTAGTTGAATTTTCAATGAAATAAATTTGTAACTAAAACGATGAATATTCGCCCCCAAAAAATTAATTTTAACGAAATAGTTCAGCTTTCAATCTACTTGAATTTTCATTAAAAATCTAAATTTTCACAAAAGAAGATAAATTTTCAACAGAAAATGGAATAGTCAAATTTTTAGCTAAGAAAATTAATTTTATATAAAAGAAAACTAATTTTCAACGAGATATTCAAATTTGCAATAAAAAAATGAATTTTTAACAAACAAGTTCAAGTTTCAACCAAGTAGTTTAATTTTTAGCAAAAGAAGATTAAGTCTCAAGGACCAATGTAAATAGTTGATATTTCAGCCAAAAAAATATTTGAATTTAAAATCGAAAACAGTTGAATTTAAAATAGAAATACCAATTTTCAACCAAAAAATTAATTTTTAACAAAGGAGTTCAACTTTCAACCGAGTAGTTGAATTTTCAACCAAAAGAATTAAGTTTCAGTCAAAAAGAGTTGAGTTTTCAACTCAGGAGATAAATTTTCAACGAAAATAATGAATCTTAAACTGGAATAGTTAAATTGTCAATTTGAAAAATTAATTTTTCACTCTGGAATATAATTTTTTTTCTTCCAAAAAGACGTGTTTCTATAGATTCACATAGGGCTGTTTTATAAAAGTTTAGGGTGGGAGAAATATTCCAGTTTAATACATTATTATTATTTTTTTATTTTTTTTTTATTTCTTTCTTCCTTTTTTTTATTCCAGATCTTGAGAATTGGATCATTCTCATGCAGAATTTTCTGATCAAATAAAAAATCCGAAATCTGTATAAAAGCCTTGCAAATCATTTTCATCCAATCTCTTGATCAAATTGATCTCTTCCATTTAAGAATTTACAAAATTCTTCTAAAGGACTAATTTTTCTGTTTGCAATTCTTTTTCTCTATCGATGTGATCAAGTGAATACACATTCTTCAAAATATCTGATCAGCTTCCATTTTTTTAAATCAGCAAATAGATAAGATTTTCGATGTTTACTGATCCTTTGAAGACAAGTCAGCGAAGCTCGGCTGCAAATAATGAAACGAAATTGATACCAGTTTTATCGTCTAAAGCACTTGATAAATCTGCAGCTACAAATTGATGTCTGGTTTATTATTAGCACATGTGAGATAGATAATTCTAATTAGCGCAATCATCAGATACAGTGCCTTCAGAAAACTTATAAGAGTCAAATGACACCTGATTCTTACTGACAGTGCATTTTCATTACAATTGCACTGATGTCAATCCTTGTCCGATTAACCGTTCCGATGTCTTGATAACTCGAGTTATACCCACTCAGCAAAACCTTTGTTATTTCAGTGCCATCTGAAACCTTCTGAAAAAATGTGTCTCGTCTTATTCAGATTAGAATATGGATGAGTTTAAATCTTCGAAGGAGTCGAATTTGACACTGAGTTGAGGAGTATAACAGACATGATAAATCCATTGGAGATCATTCCTCAATAATCCTAGATTTAAAAGCGCATGGCGCCATTTTCGATTATTTCTCGAAATAACTCGAAAAAATTTGTAACTATTGTTGTCCGGAAACTCGTATTTATGATTGGTTGGAGCTGTTGTTCCTTTTTTCCGTTTAAAATAAAAAGTCTGCAAACTCCAGGCTTATGAGAAATGTAAGTTTATCTAAATAATATATTCAATAATAATAATAATAATCAATGTAAGAAAAGTGTCCAGCATTTTGATATACAAAATATAATTTGTAGATTTTTGAAGATTTTAAAAATGAAGAAGCTTTTTAAGAATTTTAAATCGTTTCAATATAATAAAAACAATTTAATTCCTGGGGAATTTTCAACTGATTCCTAATTTTTTTTTAATTTTGAGAGAAAATTAACAAAGATTTCAGAACATTTAAAAATATTTCTTAAACTTTGGAAAAAGAATATAGACGAAATTAAAGGCAAATTTCTCAATTAACAAGATTACAAAGATTTATAAAAAATCTGATCAAGTTTAACAAACATTTAGAAGTTTTAAAAAGATTCAATATTTATTTAAAACTTGAAAACATTTCAAAAAAGTTAGAAAAAACGCACGTTTTTGAATATTTTGAAATAAACATTTCTTAAAAATCCTGGCAAAATTTCAACTCAATTTTCATTTTGAAAAATAAATTTTAAGAGAAAATTAACAAATATTTCAGAACATTTTAAATTATTTCCTAAAATCTCGAAACAGAATGTGGACGATTTTAAAGCAAAAATGTTCATTTAGCAAGATTACAAAGTTTTATTAAAAACTCGAGTAAGTTTAAGAAGTATTTAGGAGTTTTAAAAAGATTCAAAATTAATTTAGAACTCAAAAAGATTGTTTAAAACTTGAAAAATGTACATTTTTGAATATTTTCAAATAAAAATTTTGAAGCTTCTGAAGCATTTTGAAGAGTTTCACGATAATAAAACGTATTTTTCTAAATTCATTGAATAATTTAAAGTGATTTTTTTATTTTGAAAAATTTATTTTAAAAAAATATTCAAAAAGACTTAAAAACATTTCAAAAAATTTCCAAAGTTGGCAAAACAGAACCTGGAAGACTTGAAGGCATCTTTTTTATTTTTCAGCATTTTAGAACCTTTTTTGGAAAAATTCAAATAATTTCAAAAGATATTTAGAAAATTCAAATGTTTTGGACAGGATTAAACAATAATTAAACATTTGAAAAGATTACAAATTAAAAAAAAATTAATTTTGCAAGATTTAAAAAAAAATGCTAAGCTTTTTAAGAAGTTTCAAAGGCTTCACGAAAATGAAAAACCTTTCTTGAGATTCCTGAGAAAATGTGTAATGACTTTTTATATTGAAAAATGAATTTTTAAGAAAAATTTGAAAAGTTTTCAAAACATTTCAAAAGATTGCTACAAAATTTGAATATCGACATATCTGAAATCTTTAAAAATCTTTTTGAATTTTTTCAAGAATCCTACAAAAATTATATTTCTATAACCATAAAAACAAATGAACAAATAAACCTAAGAAAGAAATATTTATTCAAAATTTTTATTTTGTATTCAAATTCATTTAATTTGTTTTGGTTGAGAATTCCACTATTTTGTTGAAGATTCGTCTTTTTCGGTTAAAAATTAAACTAATTGAAAATTAATATTTTTTCGTCGAGGATTCAATAAATTTCTAAAATTTCGAAGAAGAATGGGAAAGATTTTAAAGCAAAATCTTTCAATTAGCAAATTACAAATATTCGTAAAAAATTCGATCAAGTTCAAGAGACATTTAGAAGTTTTTAAAATATTAAAAATTAATTTAAATCTTGAAAACATTTCAAAAAAGTTTTTAAAAAACTTACATTTTTGAATATTTGGATATAGAAATTTTTGAAGCTTCTTAAAGATTTTGAAAGGTTTTACCATAGTAAAAAAATGTCTTGAAATTCCTGGGAAAATTCAAACTGATTTTTTATTTTGAAAAATTAATTTCAAGATAATATTAAAAAAAGAATTCAACATTTCAAAAGATTTCGAAAATTGTCAAAACAGAATCTGGAAGATTTGAAGGCAAGTTTTTTAATTTGTGAGAATTTCAAGAAAAATTTTGGAAGAATTCGAAGAATTTTAAATGATATTTAAAGTTTGAAAAGATTTCCAAAAATTTGAAACAAAATGTAAATTTTTAAGATTTTGAAACAAATTTCAAAGCTTTTTAAAAAGTTTAAAAGGCTTCAAGAAAATAAAAAAACTTTGTTAAATTCCTGGGAAAATTTGAACTGATTCTTTATTTTGAAAATAAATTTTAAGAGAAAATTGACCAAGATTCTAGATTATTTTCTAAAACTTCGAAAAAAAATGTTAAAGATTGCAAAATTTTATAAAATTTTTTTTTAATTTCAAAAGGTTTCTCGATAATAAAAAATGTTTCTTATCATCCATGGGATAATTTAAACTGATATTTTATTTTTTTAAATTAATTTTAATATAATATTAAACAAAAATTTAATATTTCCAAAGATTTCCTTAATTGTCAAAACAGAATATGGAAGATTTGAAGGCAAGTTTGTTAATTTTTCAGAATTTCAAGAAAAATTTTGGAAGAATTCAAAGAATTTTAAAAGATATTTAGAAAGTTCAAAAGTTTTGAAAATGGTTAAAAAATGAATTTAAGTTTGAAAAGATTTCCAAAAATTGTAAACAAAATGTCAATTTTTGAAGATTCGACCAAAATTTCGAAGCTTTTTAAGAAATTTCAGAAGTTTAAAGAAAATAAAAAAATTTCTTGAGATTCCTGGAAAAATTTTTTATTACTTTTTATTTTTAAAAATTAATTTTTAATGAAAATTTGAAAAAGTTTCAAAATATTATTATAATTTCAACATAATTCTACAAATTTCGAAAATATCTGGAAGATTTCAGGGCAATTTTTTCAATTTTGAAAGATTTTTCAAAATTTTAGGAATATTTCGAATCAGTTTAAAAGATCTTCCAAACTTCTAAAATTCTAAATATCTGTCAAACTAACTCAAAATTTTTCCTAAAATTTTTCAAAAACCTGAAAAATAACAAAATTATACAGTTATATATTTATATTTACCTTTAAAAACAAATGAATTTTCTTGGTGGAAAATTAATCTTTTTCACGAAAAATTAAAGTATTTAATGAAAAATTAATCTTTTTTGGTTAAAAATGAAATTCTTCTTTAGTCTTAAAAATCCAACAATTTATTTTTAAAAATTGTCTTTTTTTTTCTGTAAACTCTTTTTTTGTCGAAAATTCAACAATTTTGTTATAACTTCATCATATTTGGTTGAAAATTCAACTGTTTTATAAAAAATTCGCCTTTTTTAGTAGAAAATTCAACTATTTGCTGGAAAATTAATCTTTTCTGCTGAAAATTCAACTATTTGGTTAAAAGTTGAACTACTCAGTTAAAAATTAACATTTTTTGTTGAAGATTCAACTATTTTATTTGAAATTGTTTTTTGATGTTAAAATTAATATTTTCAATAAAAATGAAGCTCTTTGGTTGAGAAATTCAAAATTAAGTTGAAAATTCAGTTATTTTGTTCAAAATTTGTCTTTTTTGTAAGAAACATAATCTTCTTGTTGAAAAATTAATACTTTTGGTGAAAAAGGTAACTATTTGGTTAAAATTTCATTCTGTTTGGCTAAAAAGTTCAACTATTTGGTTGAAAATGAACTTTTTTATTAAAAATTCAAATTTTTGGGTTAATAATTCACCTGTTGAAAAATTGTCTTTTTGGTCTGAACTTTCATGTCTTTTTGTAGAAATTTAATCTCTTCTCCTTAAAAATTCAACTATTTGGTTCAAAATAATTTTTTTTCTTGTCTGTAAATTCTTTTTTCCTATAAAATTCAACAATTTTGTTATAAAGTCATCATGTTTGTTTGGAAATTCAACTGTTTTGTTAAAACTCTTTTATGGTTAGAAATTCGACTCTTTTGATGAAAATGAGTCTTTACCTTAAAAATTCATCTATACATTCTACATATTTTTTAATTAGAAAAAAGTGCCTTTTATGATTATTGAAAAAACCAAATCGGAAGAAATTGCTTCTCGAAAGAAGAAGCAAGGCCCAGAAAAGAGGAAACCTCTGATTTGCCACGGTTTCTAATTACCTCGACCACGAGTCTGCCCATTGTTTTTTACTCGATCTAGTTCAGCGGTTCAAAGACAGTGGAATGACGATTTCAGAGGGTCTTTCTTGCCCAGTGAGGGGGAGTTTTTTTGTCTCCAGTCTCGTATTTTTTTCTTTTTTGGGCCGGAAATGAACGGGAGAGGTGGACGCGTGCTCAATCCTCTGCTCCAGAGGCTGCGTCAGCAGCACCTGAAGATGCCAGCTGAAAGTAGAAGCCGCGTGTGGATCCTGTCGCGGGGCTGAAAGGGCTTCTGGGATAAGGGCCATATAATAAATTATACAAAGAAAAGATCGTTTGGTTTCTCGATACCGAGTTCTATGATGTTTTATAAATTTATACTCCCACATAAAAATGCTGAACATACCACTTCCATTGTCCCACCTCCTCTGGCTTGGGCTCGATAAACAGACATTCGTCTTATTTATCTCGAATCGACTTTTGGAAGTCTGGCTCGTTTAAATTGGTTGGAATTCGTCACTGGTAATGGAATTTTATTTTTCTGATACAGTTTATGTGAGGCTGAAATTTTTAACTAACTTTTTTTTCTGAAAAAAAAATTAAGTAATAAAATTTTTAATTCATAGTTCTATCTAGTCTGACAAAACGTTGAAAATTTATTTTATTCTCTCATGATAATAAAGATTCCTTTAGAAATGTCTTTAATTGGATTCCCATTAAAAAAAAAATAATTTAATTTTCTTCTAGAGAGACGAATTTTTAACTAATATAATAAATCTTCAACCAGATCGAAATGTATTTTCAATAAAGTACTTCAATTTTCATCGCAGTAGTTGAATTTTTAACTAAAATTATAAACTTTTGAACGAAAAGTTTAATTTTCTACCAAAAAATACAAATTTTCAACATAATAGTTAAATTGTTAACTGCAGAGATGAATTTTCAACTAAAATGATGAATCTTCTACAAAAAAATTAATTTTTTAGCAAACTTATTAAATTCGTCAACAAAAAATCCTGAAAAAAATGTTTAATCCGAGATCAAAAAGTGTGCGGTGACAAATGAACTTTATTTTCTAAACAATATTCAGAGTTTTCTAAACCATTATTTTTTGGTTGAAAATCTAATTTGTTTGTTACAAATTCAACAACTTTGGTAAAAATTAATCCTTTTCCGTTGAAAATTAAATTTTTTGAAAAAAATTGGTCTTTTTGGGTTTAAAAATCAACTATTTTGGTGAAAATTAAATTTTTTTGCTGAAGATTCAAGTTTTTTTTTTAAATTCGTTTTTTAGGATTGAAAAACAATTTTTTTCGTAGAAAATTCAACTATGTGGTTGAAAAGTCTACTATTATATTGTTGGTTGAGAATTTATCTTTTTCGGTTGAAAATCTAATTATTTTGTTACAAATTCCACAAATTTGTTAAAAATTAATCCTTTTCCGCTGAAAATTAAATTTTTTGATGAAAATTTGTCTTTTTGTGTTTAAAAATCAACTATTTTGGTGAAAATTAAATTTTTTTGCTGAAGATTCAAGTTTTTTTTAATTCGTCTTTTAGGGTTGAAAATTCCATTTTTTTGTTGTTGTAGAAAATTCAACTATTTGGTTTTATATTTTTATATATAAGTTATTATATTATATTTTTGATTGAGAATTCGTCTTTCTGGCTTGGAAAACCAACTATCTTGGTTGAAAATTAAATTTTGTGTTGAAGATTCAACTGTTTTTTTTTAAATTCGTCCTTTAGGGTTAAAGATTAAATTTTTTTGTAGAAAATTTGATTTTTTTGCAGAAAATTACAAAATTTGGTTGAAAATAAACTTCTTTTTTTGGAAATTCATTTTTTTCTTTGAGAATTCATGTATTTTGGCACAATTTTCATTTTTTTTAAATGCAACTGTTTGTTTGAAAAATAATCTGTTTTTGTCGGGGATTCAACTATTTTATTGGAAATTTGCTTTTTTTGTTGAATTTGACCTTTTATAAATATAAAATAAAAATCGGTTTTGCTTGAAATATCACCTTTTACATTTTTTGTTGAAAATTAATTATTTTTGGTTGAGAATTCAACTATTTTATTGAAAATTCGTTTCTGGTGGAATTTTTAGTAGAAAATTCAACTATTTGGTTGTTCAAAATTAACTTTTTTGTTTAAAATTAACTTTCGTGTGGGAAATTCAACGTTTTTGTTAAAAATATGTTTTTTTTTTGTTTATTGAAAATTCGGCTGATTTGTTTAAGGATTCTACAATTTTTTTCAAAATTCGCTTTTTTGGTTAAATTAAAGGCAGTTTTAATAAAAAATCAAAACCTCTTTTAGTTAAAATATCAACTATTACATTTTTCATTGAGAATTCATATCTTCAGTTAAAAATGTAACTTAAAAAAAAATTGTTGTGGTTATTGAAAATAAATCTTTTTTTCAATTGAAAATTGAACTATTTCATTTTTAGTTAAAAACTCAACTATTTGGTTAAAAATTGATGTACTTTGCCGAAAATTCATATATTTCGGTAAAAAATGAACCTTCTGGGTTGAAAATTTATCTTTTTGGTTTAAAATTCAACTATTTGTTTCAATATTAAACTGTTTTCTGGAAAATTTATCTTTTTGGCATGAAAATTCATCAACTGGTTTAAAATTTTTTTTCTTGACTGAAACATCTATCTTGGTTAAAAATTAAACTATTTTGTTGAAAATCTGTTTGTTTGAAAAATAATCTTTTTTGGTGAAGAATTCAACTTTTTTTTTAATAACTTTATCATCTTTATCATCTGCGAACGCTAACCCATGTACCCTCACTGTCCCGAGAACCACACCTTCTTCGTCGGAGAGGGCCTTTCTTAGACACTTGTTGGTGTTCAAAAAAAAAAAAGATGATAATTTTTTTGAATTCAACCCAGTTTTGATTTAAAATCATAATTTGCGTTGAGAATTCATCTTTTATGGTTGAAAATTCAAGTACTTGGATGAAATTTGATCTACTTTATTAAATGTTTATTTTTCGTTTGAAGATTCATAATTTTATTTGAAAATACATCTTCTTTCAAAAAATTTACCTATTTGGTATGAAATTTTTTTCTTTTTTGATAGAAAATTAATCTTCCTTGTTGAAACTTCATCTTTTTGGTTGAAAATTCAACTATTTGTTTAAAATTATTCATTTGTTTCAAATTGAATTTAACATAATACCAACATTAATTTTATTTAAAACAATTTAAACAAAAAATGTTCTTTAAATCAACTAATTTTTTTTCACAGTGCGAGCGATTGAATAATGTAAACTTGCGCATTAGGTTTCATTGTCTCAAATATCTTTCACACAATTGAGGTTCTTGCTATTTTTGCAGTATTACAATTGGTTTCGATTAATTAACGAGAACATGATACTGACGACAAAAAGTCGTGAGAAATGAGAACTCGAGCAAAGAACAACGCGATCGGTTATGAGCAATCTGCCGTACTTTTCAAGAAAGGCTCTATCTACATTTTTATGAAAAATAAGTTTTGTTGAATCGTTGGATTCGTAATAAAAAAATGAAATCTGTAAAAAATGTATCATTATATTAACGTATTATATTATTGAGTTTGCTCAACATTCTTTGCAAGTCTTCGATTGACTCTCCCATAACAACATTATCATCTGCGAACGCTAACCCACGTACCTTCACTGTACCGAGAACCACACCTTCTTCGTCGGAGAGGGGCAGTCTTTCGATTGATTCTGCCATAACAACCTTATCATCGGTGAACGCTAACCCACGTACCCGTAATGTCCCGAGATCCACACCTGTCTCGTCGAAGAGAGCCATTCATTAACAAGTGTCTAAGAAAGGCCCTCTTCGACGAAGAAGGTGTGGATCTCGGGACAGTGAGGGTACGTGGGTTAGCGTTCGCCGATGATAAGGTTGTGATGGCAGAGTCAATCGAAAGACTGGCCCTCTTCGACGAAGAAGGTATGGATCTCGGGAAAGTGAAGGTACGTGGGTTAGCTTTCGCAGATGATAAAGTTGTTATCGCAGAATCAATCGAAGACTTGCAAAGAATGTTGAGCAAACTAATTATGCATGGTAAAATGTAGTTCGAGCCTTTCTTCAAAAGTACGGTAGTGTAGCAATGTGATACAAGGACGAGCTTATGAGCGTTCCAAAGGTAAAAAAAATGCATACATTATGCGACAGAGCCGAACGTCCTCCAGTGGCGTCGAGAGTTTATTTGACGATTACAAACCTAACAAGCATCAGCTGGAACGAGATGAATTTATCAAGATTTTACGACGGATAATAATAGAATCTTTTACTCTTCTGGTCTTAATGCTTCCGGATTAAGAGCTTACCAGCTAAACTCGTGTAGCAATAAAAAGTAATGGAGAGGAATGGGTCAATATATATCATTCGTAATGTGTTACAAATTATAAAAATAAATTCCAACATTTTTCTTTTAAATGTTATTCTAATAAAATTAATCTGTGAGGAGGGGAGGGTAACACCGTGTAGTTTATTATCCAAAAAGTATTGAATTTTAAACCAAATAGTTGAATTTCAAACCAAGAACATTAATTTTCTATTATCAAAGACGAATTTTCAACAAAATGCATAAATTTTCAACTAAAATAAAAAATCTTCAACCAAAAAAAAAACTGAATTTTTAACCAAAAAGTTAAATTTTCTGCCAAAAAAGCGAATTTTCAACAAACTAGTTGAATCTTCAACAAAAAGAGATTAATTTTTTATTTAAAAAAAGGAATTTTCAACAACAGGGTTAAATTATCAAACAAGAAAGAATTTTCTGTCAATAAAGAAAAAAATCTTCCTTCAAAATATTAAATCTTAAAACAGAATAGTCGAATTTTCTACAAAACAGTTCAATTTTTAACCCCAAAATATGAATTTTCTAGAAAATACTTCAGTTTCAAACAGAACAAATGAATTCTCAACTAAAAAAATCTCAATTTTTCAACCAAAGAAATTAATTTTTGAACAAAAAGATAAATTTTCAACTAATGAGATTAATTTTTAACTCAAAAGGATAAATTTGCAACTGAAAATAAAAAAGGGGAATTTTTAGTTAATAGAATTAATTTTCAACAAAAAAAAACTAACTTTCAACAATATAGATAAATTATCAACTGTTTGAATTTTTCACTAAAAAATAAATTTTCACAAAAACTGCAATAATTGAATTTTCAGCTAAAAAATGAATTTTCAGCCAAAAGAAAACAAATTTTTAAGCAAAAAAATGAATGTTAAAACTAGATTAATGAATCTTTAACCAAAGAAATTAATTTTTAACCAAATACTTTATTTTTCAACCAAGAAGATCACTTATTTACCAAAAAAGATCAATTTTCAATAAAATACATGAATTATCAATCAAATATTGTAAAAACAAAGTTTAAAAAAAAAAAAATTAATATTCGACCAAAAACGCTCTTTTTCAACAAAATATTTACACAAATTATCAATTAAGTGTTAAAATTTTCAAAAAAAGGTAAATTTTCACCAAAGATGAAATTATATTTTCAGTTAAAAAGATTAATTTTTTACCAAAAAAAAAAAAAAAAAATTTCAGCAAACTACATGGATTTTTAACCCAAAAAATTAATATTTAAACAAATACTTGAATTTTCAGCCAAAAAGATTATTTATTCACAAAAAAATGAATCAAATACTTGAACTTTCAAGTGAAAAATAAAATTTTTAGCATAAAATGGAATAGTTAAATTTTTTGATGAAAAAATAAATTTTCAAAAAAAATGTAATTACTTACAAAATAGTTAAATTAGTTAAATTTTTGGTAAAAAAATAAATTTAAAAAAAAATTAATTTCTTAAAAAATAGTTAATTTGCGACTAAAATAATGAACGATTAGAGAAAAAAATTAATTTGGAACAAAGTCAATAAACTTTAAATCGATAAATATGAGTTTTCAACGAAAAATGCATTTTTATTAAAAAAGAAATTAAATTCCGACTAAGAAAATTTATTTTCTACCAAAAAACACGATTATTTATCAAACCACATGAAGATACAACCAAATAGTTGAATTTTCAACTAAAAAAGATAAATTTTTAATTAAAAATACAACAAATAAATTTTCTGTCTGAAAAAGTAATTTAAAAATAAAATAAAATTAAAAAAAAGTTAAAGAAAACATCGAAATGACTTTTCAACAGAAAGGATGACTTTGTATCAAAAATTTTTTAATTTTCAACGCAATTATTAAATTTGCAACCAAATAATAAAATGTTTAACCACAAAGGATGAATTCTAAAAAATAACTGTCAATCAAAAATAGATCAATTTTCTTTTGGCTCTATTAATTCAGTTCACATTAAAGTGAAAAAAACGAGAAATACTTGTTGAAAATTTGAATCAGTGAGATTTCACTGATTGTCAGTGAAATTACTTACTGTTTGTCAATAAAAATCCGTTCTCATTGTCAGTAGAAATTCTCACTGATAGCAATCAGTGACCCGATTCTAGTTATTTGAATCAGTGAGATTACATTGTGAATCAGTGAAAATTCCTACTGATTAGAATCTGTTACCCATTTCTCACTGATTGAAATTTAGAGAGTACCTAATTCCTGGATGACCCCTTATAGGACAGTAAAATTTGCGAATTCGATGTAAATTTATCCGGAAATCTGTGAGGTGCTCGAGTACATTCTTGTGGTCAGGGGACCCTATCAACATTTTAGGGGCTTTCTTGAATCTGGCATCTACTTAGAGACCCTTCATTATCGAGAGGGTGAAGGGCAACATATGGTTCGAGACGCTTCATTCCACCCTGCTGCTCAACATTTTTTTCGATATATCCACCGGCTTGTCGGCATTTCAGTTTTTAAGATTTGCCGGATGTACCCCTATATTCTTTTCAAAGAAAACAGTACTTTTTCAAAGTTTACTCATCACAGTGAAATCCAAGAAGAGGATAAAAAACTTCCAGCTTGAAGCCTCATTATACTCAATTTTTTCACTCTTTCCTTCAAATTTTGACAACTGCAGATATTTTTTTAATCAATGTTTTTCTCATTAGGTATGGAAATTGTGAAAGTTGGGCCACTTGGGTTACGCCATTGGACGGGTGTAGTAGACGGTGAAACGGGAAGTCGGGGATCCAACTCTTTCAGTGGGAATCAAATTGCCGATAGTAATATGAGCCAAAAGGCTTGGACACTGAGGGCCGATTCCACAATCTCTGATTAAATCCATGGCTAAGCAACCATGATTATTTTTTAATCAACGACTTAATCATGATTAACTTGCGAAACGTTCCACCATGAATTCTCTGGGCCGCCGAACCAAATAGGCCTCTGACTTCACAAATTAGGCGTTGTTCAAGCGGGAAGCACACACTTCTGCGCAGCGCATAATGAATGACGCAGAAGGCGTCGAGAAGTTCGTAACGTTGAACTTTCATGCATTCTGCAGCCTTCTTGTTCAATCTGCAGTCGCTTGTAGCAGACGGTCTTAAATTTTCTGTTACATAATCAAAGACAGACGAAGTTCTTTCATATAACATCACGTACTACAAGAAATATTAAAATAATTGTCCACGAAAGACACAGTTTTCATAATTCTCATGTCAACACTTTACAGTTTGAGGTTACAAAACGCTGGTCGACGCCACCTGACGCTAGCCCACTAAAGCCCCGTGCATAGGAAGCAACTATGCGGATCCGTGTGCGTTGAAGCGTGTTCTCTTGTGCGTTATGCCTTGCGCTTAATTCGCTGCGCAAAAGTGTGTGCTTCCCGCTTTACTTGCTTTGCCGAAGTGTCTCCAAAATAAGATTGATCGAAGTAATCAAGTAAAGTGGTGTTTTCTAAAGCGAGAAGAAAAGGAAAAATAATAGTCAAGTTATTCAAGGATTGAAATTCAATTACGGTTGGCGAAATTGGCACAGAATGTGGTACATCGTCGCGTCCTAATTTATGTAAATTTACCACACTTCGACTATAAGTTTGTGTAGTAAATTTATATTCTCAGAATAGTCCTATCCTATCCTATCCTATCCTATCCTATCCTATCCTATCCTATC
>CAKNYM010051880.1:107452-118298 GCA_932195095.1 Andricus curvator | reverse complement strand
CCTATCCTATCCTATCCTATCCTATCCTATCCTATCCTATCATATCCAATCCTATCCTATCCTATACTATACTATCCTATCTAAAAAATTGATGCAACGAATTTCTCGAAAATCTCGTAATAATTGTTGTGAATACGACTTCAAGTGGCTGTTTTCAGTATCTTCTTTTGAATTTTCTCAAATTTTGTGAATCGCAATTTCCAAATAAGATTTCTAACAGAAAAACTTTGAATTGTAAATAATGATTTTTTAATAATAAAAGCAACAATATTCTGTTATTCACGTTTTGACTAAATTTTTTTTAAATGACAAAAGGATTCTACTCATAACCCCTTGACCATGTTAAATGAGTTTCAAAGCAAATTTTCTCAATTCTGCAAGATTACAATTTTTTTTAAATTCTAATAAATTTAAGAGATATTTAGCAGTTTTGAAATAATGCAAAGCCAATTAAAAAAAAAACAAGATATCGATTTTTGAAGATTTCGAACAAAAAATTCAGAAGCTTTTTAAGAATTTTGAAAGATTTCAAGCAAATTAAAAAAATTTTCTAAAGAGTTCTCGGAAAATTTTCAATGATTTTTTATTTTACAACATTTATTTGAAGAGAATATTCAAAAAGAATTCAAAACATTCCAAAAGATTTCCTAAATTATCAAAAAAGAATCTGGAAGATTTGAAGGCAATTTAAAAAATTTTTTTCAAAATTTTAGGAAAAATTATAATTATTTTAACAAATATTTAGAAGTTTTTTTAACAAATTTGAAAAGAATAAAAAAATTTTAAAAAACTTGAAACAAAACGTAGATTTTTCAAGATTTCGAAATTAAATTTCGAAGTTTTTAAAGATTTTAAAAGATTTCAAGATAAAAAATTTCTCTCAAGATTCCTGAGAATATTAAAAGTTATTCTTTATTTTTTAAAATTAATTTTGTAAGAATCTTTTGAAAGATTATAAAACATTACAAGAGATTTTTAAATTGTAAAAAAATGAATCTGAAAGATTTTGAAACTTCAAAATATATTTAGGAATATTTTGAAGTTTCAAGGGATTAAAAATATTTTAAAACTTTGAAAGATTTCCAAATTTTTTAAAAATATTCTGAAACATTTTCCAGACGTCAAAAAGTCTGAAATATGTTTTAAACTAGTCAAATTTTTCATAAACTTTCGTAAAATTCTGTAAAGTAAAAAAAACATTTCTTAGAAATTTTCTCGATACTTTTTCGTCATATTTAAAATCTACAAAAATCTTTTTGAATTTTCTCAAGAAACTTTGAAAAATTATATTTATTTAACCTCAAAGCAAAAAAACAAAGACAATTTTTAATGCAATAGTTATTCGAATTTTTTTATTTTTTATCAATAATAATTTTTTCCTTCAAATTATATATATATATACCATTAAACCATTTCCCTTTCAGGGTAGGCGTGACAGTACCCGATTCGGGTAGTGTTTCTAGGTTTTTCTTGTAGTTATAAATAACTACAAGTGTGGGCTCACCACACCCACGATGTGCCAACAGCACTCATGTCAGTATTCTTGAATGGTCACCCATCCAAGTACTAACCGCGTCCAACGCTGCTTAACTTCAGTGATCTGACGAGAACTGGGTTTTTCAGCGTGGTATGGCCGTTGGCATAATAATTTCATAATATAATATAATAATATAATAATAATTTCATAATAATTCATAATTTTCCTAAATTTTTTTTCTGAGCTAAAAAATCTTTGTTGTTTTTTTTAACGATTTTGAAAGATTTTATGATAATAAACACATTTTTTTCAAGATTTCTGGCAATATGTAAAGTTATTCTTTATTTTGGAAAATTTATTTTAAGAATATTTTTTTAATGTCAAAAAGTTCTAAATATATTTTAAAGTGATACAATTTTTTTTTATTCTGTAAATCCTTATAAAACAAAAAAAATTCTCATAAATTTTCTAGATACTTTTCCGATTTATCTGAAATTTCCGAAAATATTTTTGAATTTTCGTGCCTGGACTGAAAAATTGGTCTTGGTTGAAAAATCAACAATTTTGTTGAAAATTCATCTCTGTTAATAGAAATTTCACTTTTTTTCATATTAAAATTTCAACTATTTCGTTTAAAATTTAAATATTTTTTGGGTAAGGATTCAAATTTTTTGGTTGAAAATTCAACTGTTTGTTTAAAAGTTAAACTGCTTTGTTAAAAATTCACTTTTTTGGATAAATGTAACTGTTTTTGATTGAATTTAATTTGATTTGAATTAAAAAAAAAAAAATTAATTTTAATTGAATTGAATTAAAATTTCGAAACTAATCTTCAACATGAAAAAAACGAATTATCAGCCAGTTGGATTCACGAAAAAAGATTAATTTTTAAGAAAATAATTGAATTTTAACTAAAAATGATCAATTTTTAACCAAAAATGGAATCGCCATATTTCAGTTTCAAAAACTAATTTTTAGCGAAAAAAAATGAATTTTCAACCTTTTTATTTTAATCCAACTGGTTAAAAATTGTTTTTTTTTCGTTGGAAATACGTTTCTGAAACCGAGAATTTAAAGATTCCATTTTAGGTTAAATTTTGTTTTTTTCGAAAATGTATCGTTTTTGGTTTAAAACTTATCTATTTTGTTAAAGTCATCAATCAGTCACATTAATTTTATTTAAAAAATTTATTTCCCTATCTTTGTGAAAAATCTTCTCATCCTCTCCTGATTTTAGAGCATTTTGGTCGGTGAAGCCGGTTATCGATACGGTTGGAAAAATCTTTTTTTTTTATTTTTCTTGTAAGTGCCCTGGGAGTCCGAAATACAAAAGATGCGTATTCCGAAAATTGGAACATGTTAGGCCCTGTCGACAGTTCCCATTCTCAGAGGTCTTAATTTATAGTGCCGGTTCGGTAATTTTTCGAATAGGCCGTACGTGGAACATTCAAGGTGAAATCCCCATTTCATTGTGCCAGTTAACCCCGGCGCCCGGGGAAAACGTGTGCAAAACACGTGCTCACAGCTTAGCAGATGCTCACGTGTCTTTACGACCTTTGGGTCAAAATTTCTAAAGACCTTCGAAAATCGAAAATCGACCAAAAGTACCGGAGAGTCCTCTCATTAGTGTCCCAACACGTACATGGGGTTTCTGTGGGAACCCCATACATAATCCACCCGCTGTTCGACTTTGGGATTTTAAATTGACTTTTTCACATATGCTGTGCTAGCAGAAATTCTTCTACTTTGAAAATTCTACCCTCAAATAATTACATTACTAAAACTACAAATACAGAAAAAAACATTAAACACTCATTTCAGGGTACGATGTACTTGCAACAAAAATTACCCGTGGTAGTGTGAATGCTAGACTGCAGCAAGCGAATTTCTTCATCTCCATGTCTAAATGTATCCCTGTTTGTTTGCTCGTTTCCCTGTGATGTAGGGTACGATGTACCTGCAACAAAAATTACCTGTGGTAGTGTGAATGCTGCACTGCAGCAAGCGAATTTCTTCATCTCCATGTCTAAAGGTTTCCCTGTTTGTTTGCTTGTTTCCCTGTGATGTAGGGTACGATGTACCTGCAAAAAAATTACCGGTGGTAGTGTGAATGCTACACTGCAACAAGCGAATTTCTTCATCTCAATGTCTAAAGGTTTCCCTGTTTGTTTGCTTGTTTCCCTGTAATGAGGGTACGATGTACCGAACTTTTTTTATTTAAAATAAGTTGTAAAGATCAGGAAAGAGCACAAGAAACTATCATTTTCTCATAATTCAGAGTAGTAAATTTCTGAAAGTGTGATTGTCTTCTAGCGTAAGCTTTCAACTCGAAAAAAAATTCTTCACCGAAATAGCGGTATATATATAATATATATTTCGGTCTTCAAAGCCGGGTGGTGTCTTTTAAAAATCAACCTGATGAAACCCACGCTGCTCTTCGACAGTCTTCCAAAGTTCGTTTGTGTTCTTTACCCAACCGATATAGTATCATCAAGTTCGCTTTTCAAGCAGCTTTCGACGCTCCACTTCAAAGATAACAAGAAAAGTCTAAACTATTATTTACTCTCATATTCTACAAGAGTTTAACAATTTTATTCTAATTTTATACAAATTATTTGTATGAAATTAGAATAAAATTTTTTTACTGTTGCAGAATATTGACGAATCCATTCCATACCGTCCACGTCGCTTTTGGACGGTGTACACCTCTCCGTCGCGTTTGGGCGGTGTACAGCTCCAAGTCCTGTGTATAACTAACATAACGTAACATAACGTAACACATTACGTCACATTATTTTCGCCGATTTTCACCCCCCCCCCCCCCCCACACCGCTGTTAAATAACATTTTTTTTATTATGTTCAAAAACATAATAGACGTTTTCTAAATAAAACAAAGGTTTTTTTATAATAAAGTATTATCTAGAAATCAATAAAACAATATTTTGATTTTTTTCAGTATCATAAATAATACAAAATAATATTAATAATTGTACAATATAAGAATTTCAAAAAAGTATTTATTTGTTAAAAGTTTTTGAACACTTAAATTCACCTGAAATTAAGTTCTGAATATTGAGAACAAGAAAATAAGTATAAAGTTTTTTTTTTAAATTTATATAAGTTTAATTTTTATAAGTTTCTTGAGAAAATTAAAAAAGATTTTTGAATAGTTCAGATGTGTCAAAAAAGAATCTAGAGAATTTTCAAGGATTCAAAATGTAAACAAGTTGCCTTATAATCTTCTAAATTTTTCCAGGAATTTTAAGAAAACTTGTTTATTCTCTTGAAACCTTTCGAAATTCTTTTAAAGTTTCTAAATTATTTATTTATTTTTTAATCTTTAAAAATCTAAATTTCTGAAAATCTTTTTTTAATTTTGAAATTCTTTTTGAATCTCTTCAATTCTTCTAAATATTTCTTGAGTTTATTCGATTTTTTTTTGATTTTTTAATCTTACCAAATTGAAACACTCTTTTTCGAAATTTTAGGAAATGGTTTGAAATGTTTGAAAACCTTTTTTAATTTTCTCTTAAAGTTCATTTTTCAAAATAAAAAATCCTTAAAAATTTTCCCACGAATCTTAAGAAATGTTCTTTTTTAATCTTCTCTGACCCTCTAAACCTTCTAATCTTCGAAAATTATTCAAATTTTTCCTGAATTTGATTTGAATTCTGAAAAATAAAAAAAAAATTGCCTTAAAGTTTTTCAGATTCTTCTTTGACAATTTTAGGAATCTTTTGAAATGTTTTGAAATCTTTTTAAACAGTCTCTCAGAATTAATTTTTCAAAATAAAAAATAATTTAAATTATTCCTAGGAACCTAAAAATTTTGTTTTCATTTTTCGTGAAACCTTACAAAATTCTTATAAAATCTTTACAACTTTTAATTATTTTTGAATCCTTTCAAACCTTCTCAGTATCTCTTAAACTTACTCAAATTTTTTGTAAAATTATCTAATATGGCAAAATCGCAAAATTTTGCTTTAAAATTTTTTGCAGTCTTTTGAAAAATGTTAGGAAATCATTAAAAATCTTTTGTAATCTTTTTCAATTTTTTCTTAGAATTTATTACAAAAAAATCATTAAAAATTTCCCCATGAATGATAAGAATTCGTTTTTTTTATTTCAAATTAATTTTTTTAACTAAAAATTTAACTATTCTATTTTCGGTTGACAATTGACCGCTATCAGCTGAAAATTTAAGTATTTGGTTGCAAATGCATGTAGTTTGTTAAAAATTTACCAGTTTTTTGCAATATTTTCTCTCTCTGGACAGAAAAATCTTTTTTTAGTTGAAAATTCAACTTACGTTGAAAACTCGTCTTTTTGGTTGAATTAAACTGTTTTTGATTCAAAATTAAAATATTTTTTGGTTCTATTTTCTTGATTTTTTTTTTGTTTTCCTAGGCTGAAAATTAATTTTCTTAACTTAAAATTGAACTATTCAATTTATGATTGAAAAATTATCTTTTTTTAGTTGAAAATTGGTCTTTTTTGGTAGAAATTAATTTTCTTAGTTGAAAATTCATCTTTTTGGTTGAAAATTCAATTTTTTTCGTTGAAAATTCATTTTTTTGATTGAAAATTCAATTGTTTTCCAGTTAAAGATTCACTATTTGAGTTAAAAATTTATCCTTTTGGTTTAGAGTTCAACTATTTCAGTTGAAGATTCATAATTTTAGTTGAAAATTCATCAGTATGATTGAAAATTAATTTTTGTAAACTGAAAATTTAACTATTCCATTTTCGGCTGGAAATTTATTTTTTCTCTAAATTGAGAATGCAACTATTTGATTGCAAATTTGTCTTTTCCAGTTGAAAATTCAACTATTTCGTTGAAATTTCATGTACTTTTTGAAAAATCGTCTTTTTTGGTAGAAAATTAATCTTCCTGCTAAAAAATTCATCTTTTTGGTTGAAAATTCAAGTATTCCAGTTAAATATTCATCACTTTATTTGAAAATTTATCTTTTTGGTTGAAAGTTCCACTATTCCAATTGAAAATTTATTATTTTAGTTGAAAACTCATTACTTTTTTTGAAAATGTAACTATTTTTTAAACAATTATTTTTTTTAGTTGAAAATTCAGTTTTTTTGGTTGAAAATTAATTTTTTTAATTGAAAACTTAACTATTCCATTTTTGGTTGGAAATTGATATTTTATAGTTCAAAATTCAACTATTTGGTTGAAAATTTGTCTTTTTCAGTTGAAAATTCATGTATTGAAAATTCAAGTATTCCAGTTAAATATTCATCACTTTATTTGAAAATTTATCTTTTTGGTTGAAAGTTCCACTATTTAAGTTGAAAATTTATTATTTCAGTTGAAAACTCATCATTTTGCTTAAAAATGTAACTATTTCTTAAAAAATTATTTTTTTTTAGTTGAAAATATTTTTTGTTGAAAATTCAAATTTTTTATTTAAAATTTAACTATTTCAGTTAAAGATTCATCATTTTAGTTGAGCATTCATCACTTTGATCGAAAATTGAACTATTTTGTTGAAAATTCAGTTTTTTTGGTTTAAAAATTAATTTTTTAAATTGAAAATTTAACTATTCCATTTTTGGTTGAAAATTGATCCTTTATAGTTCAAGATTCAACTATTTGGTTAAAAAATTATCTTTTTCAGTTGGAAATTTATGTATTTTGTTGAAAATTCTTATTTGTTGGTAGAAAATTAATCTTCTTGCTAAAAAATTCATCTTTTTGGTTGAAAATTCAAGTATTCCAGTTGAATATTCATCACTTTATTTGAAAATTTATCTTTTTGGTTGAAAGTTCCACTATTCCAGTTGAAAATTCATTATTTTAGTTGAAAACTCATTACTTTATTTAAAAATTCATCTATTTTTTTTCTAATTATTTTTTTTTGGTTGAAAATAAGTTTTTTTTTCAACTTGAAATTTACCTATTCTAATTGAATATTTTATGATTTTAATCAAAAATTCGTCTTTTTTTGTAGAAATTAATCTTTTTTGTTGAAAATTCAAAATTTTTGTTCAAAATTAAACTATTCCAGTTGAAGATTCATAATTTTATTTGACCATTCATCACCCTTGATCGAAAATTGAACTATTTTTTTGCAAATTAAGTTTTTTTGGTTGAAAATTAATTTTTTAATTTGAAAATTTCACTATTCCATTTTTGGTTGGAAATTGATCTTTTATAGTTCAAAATTCAACTATTTGGTTGAAAATTTGTCTTTTTCAGTTGAAAATTCATTTATTTTGTTGAAAAATCTTTTAAGTATTTCCGTTAAATATTCATCACTTTATTTGAAAATTTATCTTTATGGTTAAGAAAAAGTACTTGTTTAAAGTTAAAGTCTTTTGTTAAAAATTAATATTTTTCAAAATTTTAAATTCATCTATTGCATTTGAAGATTCATCAATTTAATTCAAATTCCACCAGATGGTTGAAATTTTTTTTTTTTTTTTTTTAGGGTGGAAAAATGATTTTAACTTGAAACTTGAAATACTTGGAAAAAACTAGAAATTTTCAGGGAATTTTTTTCCAGGTTATTCAAATTTTTTTTTCTCTTATCAAGAACACTATCTATCAATGAAAATCTTCAAAAGAAATTTTTTTTTATGTGTAAATGTTTCCGGCAATTCATACTTTTTTCAAAGAATTTGGACTGACGTCATACTCACAGTCCTTTAGGTAAATGAATTTTTATTTCGATCTACAGGGAAAAGTCCAATATAAAAACAGTCATTCGCGATATTTCTGAATCATCAGAAAATACCGATCTTCTTACTATCGGTTACACGTTTACGCAGAAGCCAAGTGCATGCAACATTATATGCGACAGGAAAAGCTTTGTCTCATTTGTTCAACTGGTTCGCAGAAAAACAAGAATATTATTTTCATTCATTAAAAAAAAAATTCTTGAAAAAAAACTTTTTTTTTATATATACATGAAAATTTGATTCAATCAAACAATTTTGGGTTGATTCAACAAAAAGTTTGATTGTCCCAACCAAATTTTGTTGTTGAATCAACCAAATACTTCAATTATCAAAATATTTGGTTAAAACAACCAAAAAATTTAGTTTGGTCAACCAAATATTTGGCTCTGTCCATAATAACCGTATTCTATGGTTGAGCCAACAATAATTTTGTTGATTGAATCAAATCATTTTGTGAGTGTATGATACATTGATTAGTTTTGTATTTCTTCAAATTATTATTATTATGATTATTTAAAAAAAAATTTCAAGTGATTCCGAAGGATTTGAAAAATTTTAGGGTATTTTTTAAAATTCCAAGGATTTTTGAAGAGCTTTACAAAATTTTAAGGGATTTTAAAAGATTTTAAAGGATTGGAAATATTTTAGGGTATTTTGAAATATTCCAAGGAATTTTCAGTTTATTTAAGTAATTTAATGGGATTTTGAATCTTTTGAAATATTTTTTGGTATTTTAAAGGGTTCCAAAGAATTTTCAGTAGCTTTTGAAAATTTCATGCGATTTCCAATTATTTTAATAATTTTTTTTTTTAATTAATTTTAAAGGATTTCAGGAATGATCAGATATTATACAATTTGATGGGATTTCCTAATATTTTAATGGATATTAAAGAATTTTTAAATTTCACAAGATTTTGAAATTTTGTTTTTGCAATTCACTTGAAATCATTTGGAATTCACCCTGAATTCTTGTTAATTAATCCTGAATTCTTTTAAATTCTTTGTAATTCTCTTGAATTTTTTTAATTCCCTTGCATTCTTTTGAATTCACTCATTTCTACTCATTCGATTGATTTTTTTAGTTCTCGTTTAATTCATCCTGAATTGAATAAAAAAATAATTTAAAAATTTGAACTTGAAATTTTTCTTTCCAGTAATTCATTTATCAAATTCTTCTGAAACTTCTCAAGTTCCTCTAAATTCACTCTCATTTCATTGAAAGCTGTGTCATTTTTTAGATTTTTTCAATTAATTATTTTTTTCTTTAATTTAAGTTAAATTACCAAAATGGTTCCAACAAATAATATAACATAAATCATAAAATAAAAATAAAAAATAATAAAAAAATAATAGTTAAATTTTCAAACAAAAAGATAAATTTTCAACCAAGAAGATTAATTTTCTACCAGAAAGGATGAATTTTCAACAATACACATAAATTTGTAACCAAAAATTTGAATTTTCAACCAAGAATTAATACTTAGTTTATATTTGTTTCTAACTATTTTTCAACTAAACAGTTATATTTTTAATTGAAAAAGATAAATTCTTACCTAAAAATGAAGTAGTTAAATTTTAATTTATGAAAAATAATTTTCAATGAAAAAAAAAACAATTTTTTACAAAATAGTTGAATTTTCAACAAAAATGTTAATTTTCAACCAAATTACTTGAATTTTCGACAAAATAGATAAAATTTAAGTTAAAAGATTAATTTTTAACAAAAAAAAGAGAATTTTCAACGAAAATTATGAATCTTCAACCAAAAAAATAAACTTTTAAGAATTTAGTTCCACTTTCAACAAAGTAGTTAATTTTTCTAAGTAAGAAGATGACTTTTCAGAAGAAAATTTAATATATTTCAAAAAAAAATTTAATTAAAAATGAAGAACAGTTGGATTTAACCAATAAAAATAATTTTTTCACAAAATACTTCAATCCTGGACTAAATCAGAATAATTTCCATTCAAGTAGTTGCATTTTTAAAAAACAAAAAATTAATTTTCTACCAAAAAATACGAATTTTCAATAAAATATATAAATTGTAAATCAAATAGTAAGACAATTTTTACCAAATTGTTGATTTTTTTACAAAACAATTGAAGTTCAAAAAAAAAAAGTTAATTTTCAACCGAAACAGATTAAGTTTTAATTTTTTATTTAGTTGAATTTTTAACCAAAAAAGGTGAAATCTACTACTACTACTACTATATCAAAATAAATTTTTATTATGCGAAATTAAATTAAAACGCGAGAAATTGAGTTCTAAAAAATTCACTGCGAACTGGATTTAAACCAGCAACCAACTCATTAATGTGAGGAGCTCTACCAATTGAGCTATCGCAGTTCACCAGTGAAAATTTCAGAACTTGTATTTCCTTAATTTCGATCGAAATTATTATTTTAGAGATGTTATTATTTTAAGGCCAATTATTAATTCAATATTTGAAACTAAGTTTAAAAAAAAAAGTTTCGGTTAGACTGGTTTAATATGATAGAAATCTTTTTGAAGGCCTAATACCAGTATTTTTGATGTTAGATTCAACAGAGGTCTCTGTTATAGAATCGTTGATGAGTAGATAATCTACTGTATCAAAATTAATTTTTATTATGCGAAATTAAATTAAAACGCGAGAAATTAAGTTCTAACAAATTCACTGCGAACTGGATTG
>CAKNYM010051880.1:88022-103418 GCA_932195095.1 Andricus curvator | reverse complement strand
TGTTCCTCAATACCATCCTTCTCGTGAACGATCATGAAACTTAAACCCACTTCTGATACAAGCATTTCAAAATATAAAATTAATACAAACATAGTGGTTTTCGATTTAGGAGATAAAACTAGAATTGATTTACAAACTGCAAATTTCTCAATAATTTAGGGGGCACACAAATAATCTTTCTCTGTTCCTCAATACCTTCCGTCCCATCGACAATCACGAAACTTAAACCTACTTCTGATACAAGCTTTTCAAACTATAAAATTAATACAAACATAATGGTTTTTGAATTAGGGAATAACATTAGACTTGAATCACAAACTGAAAATTATTCAATATTTCCATTAACGGGATGCACAGAGGTTCTTTCTTCGTCCCTTAATACCATCCTTCTCGTGCACAATCATGAAACTTAAACCTACTTCTGGTACAAGCTTTTCAAAATACAGAATTATAATACGATCATGATGGTTTTTGAATTGGGGACTAACATTAGGATTGAGTTACAAATTGAAATTTTGTTAATATTTGCATTTACGGGGCAAACAAAGGTTCTTTCTTCGTCTCTCAATACCTTCCTTTCTATCGACGATCATGAAACTCAAACCTGTACTTTTGATACAAGCATTTCAACATATGAAATAAATATAAATATATTAGTTTTTGAATTCGGAAATAACATGACAATTGATTTACAAAGTGGAAATTTTTAATTCTTGCATGGAGGGATGAAGGATCTTTCTTCGTCCCTCAATACCTTCTGTCCCATCGACAATCATAAAACTTAAACCTACTTCTGATACAAGCATTTCAAAATATAAAACTATTACAAACATAATGGTTTTGGAATTAGGAAATAACATCAGGCTTGAATCACAAACTGAAAATTGTTCAATATTTTCATTTACGGGATGCACAGAGGTTCTTTCTTCGACCATCAATACCTTCCTTCTCGTGGACGATCATGAAAATTAAACCTACTTCTGATACAAGGATTTGAAAATATAAAATTAATACGAATATAATGGTTTCTGAATTAGGGAATAACATTAGGATTGAATTACAAACTGGAAATTTTTCAATTTTTGCACTGAGGGACGAAGGATCTTTTTTCGTCACTCAATACCTTCCGTCCCATCGACAATCATGAAACTTAAACCTACTTCTGATACAAGCATTTCCAAATATAAAACTATTACAAACATAATGGTTTTTGAATTAGGGAATGACATTAGGATCGAATTACAAACTAGAAATTTTGCAATTTTTGCATTGAAGGACAAAGGATCTTTCTTCGTCCCTAAATACCTTCCGTTCAATCGACGATCATGAAACCTGAACCTACTTCTGATACAAGGATTCCAAAATATAAAATTATGACAAATATAATGGTTTTAAAATTAGGAAATAATATTCGGATTGATTTACAAACTGAAATTTTTTCAATAATTTACGGGGCACACAAAGGATCTTTTGGTATCCCTCAATACCTTCCATCCCATCGACAATCATGATACATGAACCTACTTCTGATACAAGCTTTTCAAAATATAGAATTATAATACGAACATAATAGTTTTTGAGTTAGGGACTAACATTAGGATTGAGTTACAAATTCAAAATTTTTAATATTTGCATTTACGGAACACACAAATGTTCTTCCTTCGTCCCTCAATACCTTCCGTCCCATCGACGACAATGAAACTTAAACCTAAACTTTTGATACAAGCATTTCAAAATGTAAAATTGATACAAGTATAATGGTTTTAGAATCAGGAAATAACATTAGGCTTGAATCACAAACTGGAAATTTTCCAATAATTTGCATTTACTTCAATTGCATTCAATATTTGCATTGAGAAATAACCAAATTGAAAATTTTTTAATATTTCCATTTACGCGACCGATAAAAGTTCATTCTTCGTCCCTCAATACCTTCCTTTCTATCGACGATCATGAAACTTAAACCTGTACTTTTGATACAATCATTTCCACATATAAAATTAATAGAAACATAATAGTTTTTGAATTACGTAATAACATTAGGATTGAATTACAAAGTGGCAATTTTTAAATTTTTGCACTGACGGACGAAGGTTCTTTCCTCGAGCCTCAATACCTTCCTTTTCATCGACGATCATAAAACTTAAACCTATACTTCTGATACAAGCATTTCAATGTGTAAAATTAATACAAACATAATAGTCATTAAACTAGGAAATAACATTAGTATTGAAGTACAAAATATAAAATTATTGAAAACATAATAGCTTTTGAATTAGAAAAGAACTTTAGGATTTAATTAAAAACTGACAGTTTTTAATTTTTGCATTCATTTAACACACAAAGGTTCATTTGCTACCTTTCTATTGACGATAATGAAACCTGAACCCTTAACCAACCCATTTGATACACGCATTTGAAAACCTAAAATGAATAAAAATATTGGTTTTGAACTCAGAAATGATATTAAGATTGAATTCAAAAGCTAACAATTTTTTAATTTTTGCATTTACGGGACACGCAAAGGTTGTTTCTGTGTACCCTAAAAACTTCCTTCTTGTGAACGATCATGGAACTTAAACTTACTTCTAATACAAGCATTTCAAAAAATAAAATTAATACAAACATAATAGTTTTTGAATTAGGAAATAACTTCAGGATTGAAGTACAAACTGACCATTTTTTAATTTATCCTTTTTCGGGACACAAAAAGGTTCTTTCTTCATGCCTCAATACCTTTCTTCCCATCGACGACAATGGAACACAAACCTATACTTTTGATATAAGCATTTCAAGATGCTAAATTAATACAAATATAATAGTTTCCGGATTAGGAAACCATAGAGGGATTTATTAAAAAACTGAGAGTTTTTCCATTTTTGCATTTACGGGACACACAAACGTTCTTTCTTCGTCGCTCAATACCTTCCATCCCATCGACGACCTTGAAACTGAAACCTATACTTTTGATACAAGTATTTGAAAGATTATTTTACTGAATGAAAAATTCCTGAAGAATCAAATACTCATTGGGATAAAAGAATTTGTTCAAAAAATTAATTGTTGATACAATGATTTGAAAAAAATTATTAAAAATATTAGTTACAATTTATTTACGATTTGAACGTAGTAATAATTTTTTTGAGTTTGTAAAGATTGATATTTCTTGTCATTATCCTGATTTAATGACAGAAACCATTTTAATTAAAGAGTTTTTGTTTATTCAGCATTCTCATGTCTCGGGAGTGAGTTTTTATCAACGTAAAAAGTTAAGAATCCGTTTTTTAATCTCTATCCAAAGCCGACTTTGAAAAACCATGAAATTTGAACCTCAAAATTCTCAGTCGATTTTATCGGAATCAGCTCACTTTTTTACATCAAGCTTTATTCACCCGTCTTCAGAAACTTCAAATCTCGCAATCGTTTTATTTTATTTTTAAACTGAAAATTGAATTTTTTATCGCAATCCGCAGCCCGAGTCTACTCTAATTAGTCGTCAGTGTCACTTCGAGATTGTCAACTTCCACATCCGTTTCCTCGAACCTGGATAACTTTTTTTATCAAACTTTTTTGGCCTCCATTTAACAACACTTCGGCTAGAAAGTGGACATTTGTTTTATTTTTGAACGATGATTTCGATTTTACAGAATGTTTTTTCGCTCTTTTGAAAAATTCCCATTTTGATAGTTATCTAGTTTTGTACTGCCACCCTTCAGATATGTTTCATAAATTACAAAAAATACCAGAAACAGAACACAAAAAAACACTCAAATCAAAACTAGACTACAAGCTACCTTCTTTCCGGCTCATTAGGCACAAATTTATAAAAAAAGAGAAAAAAAGCAAAGTCTCAAAAGAACCGACCTCTCACTCTTTCCTTATTTTTTCCCTATCTTTTTTATACTAACGGAGAACCAACATATTTCAAAATCTAGACTTCTTCATCAGAGATTTATTTAATAAAAATCGTATATAATTCTGAATTTGAATTCTAAAGTTCCAAGAAGAATTCTGATTCTGATTTAGAATAGAGAATTTTCAAAAAAAAAACAATAATTTTGACATGAAACGGAGAATTTTCCAAAAGAACTAAACTTCTGAGTTAGAAAATTGAAATTTTAAATAAAAAAATAATTCACAGACCGGAAAATAAAAAATTGACCCGGAGAAGATGTGGAAATTACCGAGAAATGAAAATCATCCCTCGGATAGACACTCTGATCAGGATTGAATTACAAACCGAAAGTTTTTCTCCAATTTCTAACTGCTGTTTTTTTAGCGGCGAGACTTCCGCTAAAGAACGTCGGCTTTGCCTTGTAAGTCTACTCCGGCGGCCGGAGGAGAGTATTTTTTTGCGAAAATAATTTTTCTGACGCAGCCTTTTGAAGTTAGAGTTTACACTATCAATCAGAGCTGGAAATATCTCATTTAAAAATGGATTTGAAATATTCAAAATATTTTCAAATTTAATTATTAATTTCAGTAATTTGTTTATTCCAGATTTTCGCTGCAGACTCGTCGAGGTGGACTCGTCAAAATATACGACAGTGCTCTAATGTCCGGAGTGAGTATAGATTTCTTTTCTGAAAAAATTAACACTAAAATGATGAAAAGGATAATGCTGTTTTTTGAAATGAATATGTTATGGGCCCATACGCTCAACGTTTCAAAATGCGTTTCAATTAACAAAAAAAAACAAAAAAAAAAAAAAAAAAAACAACGAGAACATTTTACGAAAAAAGGGCTCTAGCCATGCACGTGTATAAGCCTTCAGATTTTGTGGTAAAAATATTACATCAAACAATTCATCTTTGTAGCCGCACTTTGTATTATTCTGAAAACCGATTCGCTTGAAGCACCTTTATGATCTACTATATATAAGAAATAAATAAAGCTCTCTGCTTTATTGTGCTTAATTTATTTTTAAAAATATCATCCTTTTGCAGTCAAAATACAAGAGTCTTTTGATCTCGGAGCATACGACAGTAGACGAGCTTATTCAGATGCTTCTGAATTGTTACAACTCTACCGAACGGGTCGAACAGTTCTCTTTGTATGAAGTTTGTGAAGGGGAGGAATACCAAAGGAAACTGCATCCTGACGATTCTCCACTAAGAGTCACGCAGAGATGGACCACTGCCGATCGACATCTGAGAATTAGGCGAAATCCAGATTACAATCCACATAGAAGAAGGGTTTGTTTATTTTATAATTTATATTTTATTATTTTGATAACTCTATTTTGAAAGAACCTCTCTCGGGTGTAAGTCAAAAACGACCAACCTGGCGTTGATCGTCTAAACTAACCAGTCTGATCTGGTTAGTCTAGTTAGATCTGGTTAGGTTAGTTAGATCTGGTTAGTCGTCTAAACTAACCCCTCTGATCTGGCTTTGGTCGTCCAAACTAATCACTCTGGCGTTGGTCGTCTAAACTAACCAATCTGATCTGGTTAGTCTAGTTAGATCTGGTTAGGTTAGTTAGATCTGGTTAGTCGTCTAAACTAACCCCTCTGATCTGGCTTTGGTCGTCCAAACTAATCACTCTGGCGTTGGTCGTCAAAACTAACCAATCTGATCTAGCGTTGGTCGTTCAAACTAACCACTCTGGCGTTGGTCCTCTAATCTTACCACTCTCCTCTGGCTTTGGTCAGCTAAACTAACTCCTCTGATCTTGCGTTTGTCTTCCAAACTAATCACTTTTTTTCGTTGGTCGTCCAAAATATCCACTCGGGCGTTGGTTGTATAATCTAACCACTCTGATCTGGTGTTATTTGTCTAGAATAACCCCTCTGATCTAGCGCTGGTCTTCCAAACTAACCACTCTGTCATTGGTTGACTAATGAAACTCCCCTGATTTGGCTTCAGTCGTCCAAACGAACCACTCTGCCATGACTCGAAATGCTTTTAAACTCCTTTAAATTCTTTTAAGTTCTTTCAACATTCTTAAAATTTTCTGAATTCCTCTGAATCCCTTGAATTCTTCTAAATCACTTGAAATTGTGGAATTCCAGGATTTTAAAATAATGCAAGGAATGCAAGGAATGCAGGGAATTATGAGAATTGAAGGAATTATTAACATTAAAAGTATTTCAAGACATTCAAAAGAAGTAAAATCATTTTAAAAACTTATCCGAATTGAGAGGAATTCAATGTGAATTCAAAGTATTTCAAGTCATTCAAAAAAAGTAAATAAATTCCAAGAACTTAACCGAATTAAAAGGAATTCAATGCAAATACAAAGGAATTCAAGTGAATTCAAATAATTCTAAATAATTAAAAATAATACTTATTTTGAATCGACAATAACAAATAATTTATTTTGGAAACTTTTCAATCTTGAAATAACAATAACAAATAATTTATTTTGGAAACTTTTCAATCATGAAATCTGTCAAACCACGATATCGCTTTAAAAAAACCCTTTAAAATCTCTTGAAATTCCTTGCGTAAAATTTTGTTAAGTTCTTGAGATACTTCAAAATCTTTAGAAATTTGTCTAAAAAATAGAACGACATTCTAAATCTCTTAAAATCCATTATAATCTCTTCAAATTTCTCGAAATCCCGTAAAATTCTTTGAAATATTTGGAAAGTATGTTTTGAGATCTTTAGGAATCCCTTAAAATATATTTAAATCCAATAATATCTCCTAAAATCGATCAAAATCTCGTAAAAAACTCTAAAATATTCAAAAATTCTAGGAAACTCTTGGAAATTCTTCCGATTCTTTCATAATCTCTTAAAATACTTTAAAATTCTTCAAAATCTTTTGAAATCCACTGAAATCCTTTGAAATCTCTTGAAATTCCTTGCGTAAAATTTTTTTCATGTTTTTAAAATGCATTGAAATCTTTGGAAATCTTTCTAAAAAATTACAAGTTTTTCGAAATCTTTTAAAATCGAATAAAAACTATTATTTTTTTTCTAATTTCGTATAATCCTTTGAAATCTTTGCAACTCTTTCACAATCTCTTAAGTGTGTCCTAAGTCGGCACTGTGGGTTAAGCCGGCACCCTCGCGTTTTTTATAGATGGCGCGCGTGTCGGCTTAACCATTTTTTCGTGAATTCCATTTTCTTTCATTCTTGTGAAGCAGCTATAGGTATGTAAATATTTTAAAAAGTTCAATCGATTAAGTGCGTTAGTTTTTGTGTTCTGCGTGCTTTCGTCTGATAAAGTCGACTTTTCATTCGGATTTGTCCCGTGTGCGTAATAGCATGAAATGTGTCAACATTCGTAGTGGTCCTTAGTCGGCACCAGACAGGTGGTCCTGATTCGGCACTTTTTTTCTTGCTATCGTTGTTATTCGTTTGTTATTTCATTTTTTTGTTTTTCAATTCCACGTCACTCTCTTGTTTTTTTTAGTTTGGTTGTGTTTTGATTGCATGTTGCTTGTCTCTAGTAGGTATCCTTTTATTTTATGTTTTTTCTCAATAACTTTTCGCTGATTCTATTTTCTACATGTTTTTTTTTCATTGTAAATGGTTTAAATTTGTCCATTTCCTCCTAAAACTTACATAACCTGCCCTTTCCCTGGCTTTTGAGCGGAAAAAATTATGTTCCGACTCATGCCCAGGGGGTGCCGGCTTAGGACCACGATTTTGAGAAATAGCAAAAATCGACTTCACTCATAGAATTGCAGATAAAGGATCGTGGTATCTGAGAAAAGACATTAAAGAGCCATTAAACCCTTTTTACCCGCTCTTATTGACATAAACTCATACTGTGCCGACTTAGGACTACTCTCTTCTATAATCCTTTGAAATCTTTGGAAAGTTATGAAATTCTTTGGAATCTCTCAAGATCCTTTGAAATCCCTTAAAATCACTTGTAATAAAGAGGTTCTTTCGACATGGAGTATCGATTTATTTGTATTTAACTATACTTTTCTGAAATTCATTAAACTAACTAATTTTTTTTTCTTGCAGAGTATGTGGGCTTCCGACTCGAGTATAACTGTGGCAATGGCGAGGCTACAAATGCATGATGCCCATCATCGTCTGTGTAATCAGAAGAGCAACCTCCATATTAACAACAACAACAACAATCAACTCCTCCACCACTACAGTTACAACAACAACAATGTGAAATCTGGTCAAAATCATCTTACAACTACGATGAGTCATCAGCCGCGTATTGTTATGCCGCAACAACAATTGCCGAAAAGTATGCCATCGACGCCTTTGTCGACGAAACATCCCACGATGGCATACGCCGAATACGAAAATTATCTTTTCATCTAATTCTCTCTATTTCTAACTCATTATTATTCGCGTAACCGGGTCTTCACTGAGGAAAATATTTGTTTGGTTCAAACAGAGAAAGTTTGAATACACTTTGCTTAATTTAAACAACAGTTATATTTGAATTTAATTTATTTTTTGTGATTTAAAAACAAACATATTATTTCGAATAACATTTGATTTATGTCAAGTAACATCTGATTTAAATCGAATAATATTTAATTTAATTAAAGTAACATTTGATTTGATTTGAATAACATTTTATTTAATTTGAATTAAACTTGATTTCGTTCAAATAACATTTGATTTCATGCAAATAACATTTTATTTTATTCGAATAACATTTGAATTAATTTGAATAACATTGGATTCAGTTCGAATAACATTAGAGTTCATTCGAATAACATTTGATTTAATTCGAATAACATTTTATATCATTCAAATAACATTTGACTTATTTCGAATAAAATTCGATTTAATTGGAATAACATTCGGTTTGATTCAAATGAAATTGGATGTAGTTCAAATAACATTTGATTAAGTTCAAATAACTTTTGATTGAGTTCAAATAACCTTTGATTTAATTCGAATAACATTTAATTTAATTCGAATAACATTTGATTTGATTTAAATAACATTCGATTTGATTCAAATAATATTTGATTTGATTCAAATAACATTTGGTTTAATTCGAATAACATTTGATATAATTCGAATAGCCTTGATTTAATTCAAACAACATTTGGTTTAATTCGAATAACATTTGATATAATTCGAATAACACTTGATTTAATTCAGATAAAATTTGATTTGATTCAGATAAAATTTGATTTAATTCAAATAACATTTGATTTAATTCGAATAAAATTTGCTTCAATTTTAATAACATTTTATTTGATTCAATTCAAATAACATTTGATTTAATTCAAATAACATTTGATTTGATTCGAATAACATTTGATTTTATTCGTATAACATTTGATTTAATTCGAATCAAATTTAATTTCATTCAAATAACATTTGATTTGATTCATATAAGATTTTATATAATTCAAATAACATTTGATTTAATTCGAATGAAGTTTGATTTGATTTGAATAACATTTGATTTCATTCGAAGAACATTTATTTTTATTCAAATATCATTAGATTCAATTCGAATAACATATGATTTGATTCGAATAACATTTGATTTGATTCGAATAACATTTGATTTAATTCAAATATTATTTGATTTAATTCAAATAACATTTGATTTAATTCAAATAACATTTGGTTCCATTCGAATAACATTTATTTCGATTCGAATAACATTTGATTAATTCCAATAACATTTGATTAGTCCAAATAACATTTGATTTGATTCAAATAACATTTGGTGTAATTCGAATGACATTTGATATAATTCGAATAACACTTGATTTAATTCAGATAAAATTTGATTTAATGCGAATAACATTTGATTTATTTCGAATAAAATTTGATTCAATTTTAATAACATTTTATTTGATTCAAATAACATTGATTTGATTCAAATAACATTGATTTGATTCAAATAACATTTGATTTGAATCGAATAACATTTGATTTTATTCGTATAACATTTGATTTGATTCAAATAACATTTGTTTTAATTCGAATTAAATTTAATTTCATTCAAATAACATTTGATTTGATTCATATAAGATTTGATATAATTCCAATAACATTTGATTTAATTCGAATGAAGTTTGATTTGGTTCAAATAAAATCTGCTTTAATTCGATGAAAATTTGATTTGATTCTGAGAAAATTCGATTAGGTTATCATAAAATTTGATATGATTCAAATAAAATTTGATTTCATTCAAATAACATTCGATTAAGTTCAAATAACATTTGAAGGTATCAGAATAACATTTTTTTCATTCAAATATCATTTGATTCAATTCGAATAACATATGATTTGATTCCAAAAACATTTGATTTAATTCGACTAACATTTGATTTAATTCGAATAACATTCGATTTGATTCAAATAACATTTGGTTCAATTGGAATAACATTTGATTTAATTCGAATAATATTTGATTCAATTCAAATTATATTTTGTTCAATTCTAGAAACAGTTAATTCAATCCGCACAACATTTGAGTTCATTCGAAGATCATTTGATTTGATTAAAATATAATTTTATTGAATTCAAATAAAATTTGATTTAATTCGAATAAAAGTTGATTCGGTTCGAATAACATTAGATTTCATTCGAATAACATTTGATTTGATTCAAATAAGATTTGATATAATTCAAATAACATTTGATTTATTTCAGATTATATTTGATTTAATTCAAATAACATTTGATTTATTTCAGATTATATTTGATTTAATTCAAATAACATTTGATTTAATTCAAATACCATTTGATTCGATTCAAATAAAATTCGATTAAATTCAAATAACAACTGATTTAATTCGAATAACATTCGATTCTATTCAAATAACATTTGATTTGATTCAGATAACATTTGATTTTATCCAAATAACATTTGATTCAATTCGAATAACATTTGATTCAATTTGAATAACACTTGATTTTATTTGAATAACATTTGATTTCATTCGTATAACATTTCATTTAATTAGAATAATATTCGATTTAATTCAAATTACATTTGATTCAATTCGAACAACATTTGATTTGATTGAAATAACATTTTATTCAATTTGAGTAACATTTGATTTTATTCAAATAACACTTGATTTAAGTCAAATAACTTTGGATAATAACTAAATAAAATAATTTTTTGTTTAATTCAAATACAAGTTTGTTTAAATCAAATAAACTGCATTCAAACTAATTTGTTTGAGTCGAACGTAGTAAAAGTGGTTCTTCTTTAAAGAAGATATGCATGAATGAAGACACCAATACGTTCGAAAATTTTCGATTATAACAAATTGGTTGTCGATCGACGTAAAATATGTTGTGAAAACCGGAGAATAAATGTAGCTTGCCCATTTTAGAAGCTCCTGAATCACTTTGGGTGTTTCACTCTCGTAACAAAATAAAGAGAAGTACGAATTTAGTCAGTAGGAAAGAAAATTGTACCAAAGTTTCTAAGTAGATACTGCTATATAAAAGTTGTATGAAATTAATCGATTATATTATCGTTTTATGATCAATAGGCTGGTTCGTTTTCCAATTTTTTTCTTTTCGAATTTTAATATACCACAAAAGTTGCCCCTTTTTCACCTGCAAAATGTATTTTCTACCGGACAATATTTTCTGTTCGTTCTCTCGATTTGAAAAATAAATTTGGATTTAGTTGAATGCAAACATTTTTGGAAAAGTTGAATATATTGAATGTAAAATTTCCTAAAATTTTTGAAGCAATAGGAAATTGTTTTGAATTTTCACATCAAAAAACGATCAGAAGATATTGTCCGATCAAAGAAGGGTTTTCAGGTGAAAAAATGTTATGAAAAAATTGGAAAATGAACCAACCTAATGATCAATATTGAATAGGAGGCTATTTCTAAAATTCGATGATATAAAACGCATTTTTCAAAGCCTCGCAACCATGTGTGTCTACGAGTACTATTATTATTTATTTTTATTTCCTGTACAAAGAATAATTGACCCTAAAGTGCCGATTATACTGTAAATTATTTCAACTATAATGATTTTATTTGTATATTAAAATGTCGAGTAAAACAAGACATTCAAATATAATATTTATTGTTCAAAAAGAAGGCATCTCATACCGCTTTTGATTCAAAATTGAATATACTACTTATTTAATAACTAAAATGATTTATGAAAAAATGTTTTATGGAATGCAAGAGAAATAGCAGCATTTAGTTAATTGAGAAAAATTGTGTGAGAACGTGCGAATAAGGGAAAAAATTTAATTTTTTAGTGTAGGCCGTAGAAAAATGTTATTTTACAAAGCCTATCCGCATTTTACCAAAGAAAGAGCGTTGAAGTACGAAAGCATGTGAAATTGTTAATGTATAGTTTTGAGAGTGTTTTGTGTGTCCATTCAATCCATAAAAATAGACTTAGAGTTTATAGAAAGTAAAATTAGCAGCCAAGGAAAATATGAAATTGTAACATTCACTCTTCTTAATGCATGCATCCAAAGCACTCTCGTTTAAATTCATTTGTACCGAATAAACATGTAAATATCTTTTATCTTCATTTGTATATTTTTCAACTTGGAATACAAACCGATTAAAATATGAGAGTAAAAATTGCTTTTAATTTTGAGCCCTGTCATTCCTTATTAATTTTATGTGCATTTTTTATTTTATTTTTATATTTTGATAGATTTACTATTAATAATAACATAATTTCTGATAATAATTTAATAATTATATTTTTATATAACATTTTATGAATACTAGAGTATTAAAAGCGCTCGCACGCGCGCGCCAACTTTTATGTTACATTTTTGTATTTACAAAATTTTCGCATAACTATTTGTTAAAAGCTTTTGAATACTAAAATCGTTGCTGGAATTAGATTCTGAAAGAATGTGAACATTCAAATATTTTTTACTTTATATTTTTGTATTAAAATATGTATACAAATAATTTTGAAATCAGAATGCAGATACTCATTTCACAACACAAAAATTATATAATTGGAATAAAGGTATTTTGAACACAAATAGACGTTTATCATACAAATTATAGCCAATATTCAATTATGTAATTAATCTGTTCACAAAATAAAAATCCTTAAACTATAATTTTTATTCAAACTTTCAAAACATTTTTTACTTTGATTTTTTTTCAATTTTCGCTTTTATTTCTGAAATTTTGATTTATTAGAAACCTTTTATACTGATTTCACAAAAAATTAAAACATATTTTACATATAATTTTGAAAATTAAATTCAGATACTCATTTCACACCATCAGTACATTTGAAAAGTCATGTAATTGGAATAGGGGTATTTTAAATAAAAATAAACTTCTATTATACAAATTATATCCAATATTGAACTATATAACAATTATATAAGTTAATAATTACCCAATTAGTTCACAACGTAAAAAGCATTAAGCAATTATTTTCATTGAAACATTCTAATAATGTTTACATTATATATATGTTTCTTTCAATTTGAAATTTCATTTCTATGCATTTACTTCATTAATAACCTTTTAAATTAATTCAAAAAAATTGAAGTATCTAATATTCAATTACGTAACCTTAGTGTAAATAATCAATTTATGTTACATTTGATTGGTTCAAATAACTTTTGATTCAATTCGAATAACATTCGATTTTATTCGAGTAACATTCGTTTTGATTCAAATAACATTTGATTTGATTCAAATAACATTTGGTTTCATTCGAATAACATTTTATATAATTCGAATAACACTTGATTGAATTCAGATAAAACTTGATTGCATTCAAATAACATTTGATTTAATTCGAATAAAATTTGATTTAATTTTAATAACATTTTATTCGATTCAAATAACATTTGATTTGATTCGAATAACATTTGATTCGATTCGAATAACATTTGATTTAATTCGAATAACATTTGAGTTATTACCAATTAAATATCTTTTCATTGAAATAACATTTGATTTAATTCATATAAGATTTGATATAATTCAAATAACATTTGATTAATTTCAAATAATATTTGATTTATTTCCAATAACATTTGATTTATTTCGAATAACATTTGATTTAATTCGAATAACATTTGATTTAATTCAAATACCATTTGATTCGATTCGAATAATATTTAATTCAATTCGAATAACATTTGATTTGATTCTAATAAAATTTGATTTAATTATAATAACATTTGATTTAATTCGAATAACATTTGATTTCATTCAAATAACATTTTATTCAATTCGAATAACCTTTTATTCATTTCGAATAAAATTTGGTTTCATTCGAATAATATTCAATTCAATTTGAATGACGTTTTATTAATTTAAATAACATTTGATTCAATTCGAAGAACATTTGATTTGATTCGAATAACATTTTATTTCATTTGAATAACATTATATTTGATTCAAATAACATTTGGTTTGATTCGAATAATATTTGATTTAATTCGAATAATATTTGATTCAATACAAATCACATTTTATTCAATTTGAATAACATTTGGTTTCATTCGAATAACATTTAATTAAATTCGAATGACATTTGATTAATTTAAATAACATTTGATTCAATTCGAATAACATTTGATTTGAATCGAATAAAATTTGATTTGATTTAAATAACATTATGTTTAATTCGAATGACATTTGATTTAATTCGAATAATATTTGATTCAATACAAATTACATTTTATATAATTAAAGAAACATTTGATTCAATTCGCACAACATTTTATTTAATTGAAATAACATTTTCTTTCAGTCGAATAACATTTTTATATTAATATATATGTACACATAATTTTGAAATCAGAATGCATATACTCATTTCACAACACAAAAATTATATAATTGGAATAGAGGTGTTTTGAACAAAAATAAACTTTTATTATACATATTATAGCCCATATTCAATTACGTAACCTTCAAATAAATAATCAGTTAAGATTCAATACTAAATTTACCAAAAATTAAAACATTTTTACATATAATTTGGAAAATTTAATTCAGATACTCATTTCACACCATCGGAAACATTTAAAAAGTCATGTAATTGGAATAGGGGTATTTGAAATAAAAACAAACATTCATTATACAAATTACATCCAATATTGAATTATATAAGTTGATAATTACTTAATTAGTTCACAACATAAAAAGCATGAAGCAATGATTTAAATTTAAACATTCTAATAATGTTTACATTATAAATATGTTTCTTTAAATTTGAAACTTCATTTCTATACATTTCATTTATTAATAACCTTTGAAATTAATTCAAAAAAATTAAAATATATGTACATATAATTATGAACATTGAATCTAGATACTCATTTCACAACATCACCAACAAACTAAAAAAAAGTATATAACTCAAATAATGTTTGGTTTAATTCGAATAAGATTTGATATAATTCAAATAACACTTGATTTAATTAAGATAAAATTTGATTTAATTCAAATAACATTCTATTTAATTCGAATAAAATTTGATTTAATTTTCATAACATTTTATTTGATTCAAATA